>DF243205.1:0-39229 GCA_000507305.1 Breviolum minutum Mf 1.05b.01 | reverse complement strand
TAGTTAGTTAGTTAGTTAGTTAGATAGTTAGTTAGTTAGTTAGTTAGATAGATATAATACAATCAGAAACCAGCGTAGTATATTTGCAGAACCCCTCGGAGTGGAATTATCGGATTGAGTGTCTAGGAGACAGAGACTCCTTTGATGTTTTTTGCTGGAAGGAAAAAAATATGCATCGTTGTCCCTTGCTATTTGCAAAGCGGTTTCTCATCATCTTTCTCCCTTCCTGCCGGTGCAAAGGATCCATCACAATATTAAATCGATAGCAGATAGCAGCATGTTTTGATGGTTGCTACCAACAAGAATCCTTCATGTTTGCAATTCACTTAAGATGCTGATGTCAGTCGTTCTGAAGTGGTCCTTCACCCAAAAAATTTGCAAGATCTCCCATGATCTCCACCCAAAGGCACCCAATGACACCCCGCAAACTTCTTCTCAAAGCTGCAGGTTGTGCCATGCAAACCTCAAGGTTCTGGGAGGATCAGGATGCCCAATATGAGGATCCCCATCCCTAGATATGTAAACCAGGGGTGCAGGAAGTCCGAGGGAAGGCTGCGGAACCAAAATCAATGGCCAGAACAACTATGATGATGATGATGATGATGATGATGATGATGATGATGATGATGATGATGATGATGAATATGAATATGAATATGAATATGAATATGAATATGAATATGAATATGAATATGAATATGAATATGAATATGAATATGAATGATGATGATGACGATGATGATTGATGATGTTGATGATCGTGATCGACAATAATAGTAGCCGCGGCATTTAAATGATAACAAATATAATATAACAATCTTGCCGGTTGCCGGGCGGTAATGATTCACTAAACTGACTGAAGCTATTTGTCAGAGGTTTACCGTGCAGGGACTCGCTTACCATCCCAAATGACAAATCCTCTGTTTGAAAGAAACATCTGTGAAATTTATGTATTGTACAACTACTGGGATTCCCACCCTTTCCTTTTACCGTAAGCCCCCAACTGCCATCATTACAAGCGAGGTTTCACCACTCAGTTGAAGCAAAAAGTAGCCGAGTCACAGCCAAGGCCAAACCTCCTCCAGCACTATCGCCGCAGACCTGAAATCAAAAAGTTCTTCTGAGAGCTTGAAATAAAAAAAGACAGATTCATGTATGATCTGAATTTTTCAGGCTGACGTTTAGAAAAATGGACCTAATCTACTGAAACCCATGTAAGTGCTAAGGGGTATGACGGTATGACCACCTTTTAGATGTTATGTGATAAGCTGACTAAGCCCAAGCTTCTGAAGCATATCTCTCAACTTCAACTAAAGATTAACGTTTATGGGATCCACCTTTGCCTTTGGGGAAGCCTGATCTAGCTGCTAGACGTTTATCTGGGAGTCCGGCAAAGAGATCCTGCGCTGTGGAAGATGACCACTCATCTTGGTACTTACCTGTCAACGAATTGAAAACATAGAGTCACTGGGTCAGAACTCTTTTTCTTGAGGGTATGCTTTTTCATGGCAAGATCAAGCTGCTTGAATTCGTGAAAAACCCAAGAACTCTGTGGAAAAGTTGTTGGTTGAAAAAGCTGATGCCAGCTTATGCCCACGATCCCATGAATCTCACCTTCCTTCAAGGCTATCGGTGGACCATGGTGGTGAAGCCATTTCAAGGCTGAGCAAGCATCCTGCAGGTTGGCAGGCAGATTTTTTTGTCATACAAACTTGGAAAGATCCTAAGGTCATGCTGCCCATGGCACCCCACCTTTTTTTTTCAGAAGGTTGCTTTGATTTTTTGAGGAGCCCAGCACTTTGTGCTGAGGGCTTTTTTAAGCAAAGGTCTGGAAAAAGCAAGGATGGGCAGCACAACAAGCAAGATTTCAGCATCAGCTGCCTTTTAAAACGGCAACTCAGTAGTTCTGTGCTGCGGCAGTTCTAGCCATAGCCATTTGTGCTTCCTTGATGGCCTCCATTTTAGGCAAGCCCGACACAGAGCCATCTTTGAATCTCTTGCTTTTCACAGTACCACCCTTCAAGATACACGCCATGCCATGAGCCTCATCAGACCATTCAGTCCATAACCAAGCCTTACAACCTCCATGGTGTTCACACTGCTGGCAACATACACGCGGATCTGCAACACCCTTTCTGACTTCACTCCAACCTTGGCAGCAAAAAGACAAAAAAACTACAAATCTTCAAACTCTCATATAAATGGGCATACAAGCCCCTATATATTATAAGGTTGATGACCATCCCCTGTCATATGGAAATAATGGGAGTAAAAGTCCTTTCAGTCCTTTCCAATTTTGGAGTGAACTGACCAAAAAATTTCGAGGGATGAGAAATTCATTTGGAGTACTTAAGATCTAAGAGCTTTAGGAAGTTTTAATTCCACAATTCCAATGGCTTCCAAGAATACTCACAGGCCTTCAACAAACCGGGTATATTTGAAACCCAATTCTGCCCAACTTGATCCTGGCTTCATGGGCTGCTTTCCTTTTTCTTCCTAATAAAGGGGGGTATGGGGTCGTAAAAATGTCTTGGGGTCAGCATCTTTCACTATCAAATGAGGCAGATTTATCTTCCCTCGTTGTTATCGTTGGCTTTATCAGGATGCCACAAAACGGTGATACCACAAAGCCAGTTCCTGAATAGAAATACGAAAGAAAACCCCCCTAAAATTCAAATCACCTTTCTTTTATCACCAATGACTCAATGACCAAAGTCTTTCCAAAAAATCCATCAAAAAAACCATCCACCTCATCCTGTTTTGGGGTGGATACACTCCCTGAAACTAACACTTCGCCCCTGAAAATAGACCATTCCAAAAGGAAATCGATCGTATTGAAAACCATCCCATTTTCAGGTGATACTGTATGTCATGTTAGTTTCAGGGACCGTTAAATAAAAAAGCAAATACATACCTGGAACCCCAAACAACCATTTATAAATGGTTGTTTCAATTAGATGATTCCAAATCTTCATCTAGAAAAATGGTTGGAAATCATTTTTCCATCCATTTATAAAATGATTAAATTTGGGCTTCCAGACATAAACCCATTGAACCATCCAACCATCATCCACCACCGAGGCGCCATCCACCTCGTATTCTGTCTGAGGTTCAAGAAGGCACGCATCGGAGCCTTGAGCCTCTTCGAGCACTGAGACAGAAAAGCTGGCACCCAAGGCCGAAGATGAACCCAAGTCGGCCCCCAAGACACCACAAGGAAGGGGACATTTCCTCAGATTGTTGTTGTGAAAAAAAATGGTGTTGTTGTTGAAAATCTTTGGTGCCGATAAACGTGGGGAGAAAGTCGTGAAACTAAAAATGCTGGCAGCGGAAGTGGATCTAACTAAGAATGTTGAAGACACAATGGAAAATGGTGAGGTCTATCTGCGCCCAACTGAAATTTCAGAAATCCTGATCCTTTCAACTTTCGCAAAAAAACAACAATAAAAAACACCCTCTGACTTCCAACGTCCCAGTTTCCCAGGACTATGTTGATGTACCACTTCTTGAAAATGTTCTCTGGGACTATTTGCTGTAAGTCCAGGATACCATTCAGGATGTTGCCTGATTCCTTCGGCCTTGGCCCATTGCACTTCATTCCAACAAGCGGATCCCTGTTTGGCCTCTTTACATGGAATGGCCAAGGCTTTACGCCTTGCTCCCGGTGTAGCTCCCGGTTCACCCGGTTCACCAACACTGATGATAGCACTGATAGCTTGATGATCACTGCCACCCGAACCGATTTCTTCACCCAACAAGACATCAGCCTTCGCCACATTGGCCAAGATGTTATCCACACCACCGAAGGATTTGGAATTGTAAACGGCATGCAAATGACCCCATAAAGATTGCAAAGTACGCGAAGCTGCATTGGCATTAAAGTCACCCACCAACATCAGCACATCGCCCACCTGGTAAACTCAGGATGCGGAAAAAACACCCTTATGACTGAAAAAGGGCCCATGCCTTGAAGCTAAAAACCCACACAAATCACAAATGGAACCATTTATGTTCATTTTATCTTCCGCAAAAAAATCAATCCTTTCACAGTTTTTTTGTTTTCCTTGGAGGATTGGGAAGGAAGGTCTTTTGGGGCGGGATCCGCCTGCGCATTCTTGGCCATGACTTGCAAGATATTGAAAGCTGTGGCTTGACCACCACAAAGACCACCAGAGTTCACTGACAGAGGGCCGTGGTGGTTTACGAAGAACAGGTATCGTCCCGTATCCTGAAGGCCGGGCTGAGAAATGATCCAAAGGCATCAGGTTGATCTGTTTTTGGGAATGAAAAACTCAACCCGATCCTCATCCTAATCATCATCCTGATCATCATCATCATCATCATCATCATCATCATCATCATCATCATCATCATCATCATCATCATCATCATCATCATCATCACATCATCAACCAGGTTTGTCACTGTTCCTCGATTTTTCAGATTCCCAAAACGGCATTTTCTTCGTTCCCTTGTCCGGCCTTATGTTGTAAGCGCATCCATTGAGTTCCACGAGTGCCATAATACTCGGTTCGCATATCTTCGGCCACATCTGTTTCTCCTTTGGCAATGAGGGACCAGGTGTCTTTTCTGTAAGCCATACAAATAGCATGATTTCCTTGAAAGGCCTCGTATTCTTGTGACAATCCACCTGGTGCAAGCACACGTTCTGGATCTTCACATTCTTGGAAGCCCATAACATCATAGGGCGGTTGGCTTGTGCTTCTGATCAAATGCCCAGCACTGCCACCACGACCTCCCTCAACCTTAAACAAATGCCACCAAAAGAGGTTGTAGCTGAGAACCTGAAGGGGAATTCTGCATGTAAAACATTCAAAGGTGGGTCACATCTATTTTTGATGTGTTACAGTAAGTGGTTTTACACGTCTGTACATATTTAATATTGTACAGTAGATGTTTGCTACCCTCCTCCTAATACCCATATTATACACAAACAGAAATTACTCAAGAGTTAATTATAAGTTATATATGTATAAAATCTTGGCTTGAGGCCTATTGTTGGTTGGCAGGTTCTTGAAGTGGTTCATCCTTTACAGAAATTACATCCCTTGAAGAATCAACCAAAATCAACCAAAGATCTTTATTTTCCACCAATGTTCTCGAAGATGTGTCATTCAAAAACACCAACAACAACCAAAAAAAACTCAAAAAAAAGTTTCCCAAAAAAGTTCCACAAAAACACCCACTCCAAAAAACCCAACAAAAACCGTTTGCCCCCAAAAAAATCTCCCCGAAAAAACACAACACAAACCAAACCTTGATAGTCATGGGTGATCCTGGTGTTGGATGCCATAGGGTTGGTGCGACCCTATTCTGACACCAGGAACCAGGTGCCGGTACATGACAAGGTCGAGGACACTTGGGATGTGTTGTGTTCCATGCCTTGAACTGAAACTCCGACAAGGGCGAATCTTCTGTCATTCCTGGCGACGTTGGGTTGGGGGGATAAAAAATGGCGGGAAAGATGAATAGGGTTCACTTGACTTTTTGCTAGTGTTTCTGGTTTCAGGGTTGTAGATTTGGCCCTTTTCATCAAGCCGCCAAACCCTGGAGTCACCAATACTAGATCCAGCGGATGGTACCCCATCTGTGCGGGCAAAATGCCCTTGAATTCTGGTGGGTTTTTTGGTTGTTGGGCTTTTTTTGCTGTTTCACCTTATTGTTAGTGGTTCAAAATACACAAAAGAAGTAAGGGAAAACACAGTTTTTAGAAGCAGCATATTGTCACTATAATCAATGGAAGTGATGTGTTTGAAGTTCCAAAGGAAAACTTCACCCTTCGTCTTGGTAACAAAAAGTCCAAGGCCAATCTTAGAATTCCAACAGCAAAAAACAAAATGGAGAAAAGTCGAGTGTGAAAGGTTGCAAAGACACACAACTAACCTTGATATTTGATGCAAATGGACTGTGGTGTGAATGTTCCTCAACTCAACATAATCATCATTTCATCCTAAAAAACAAGTGCATAAATATCATATTTGACATGTGCCCGACCTTGAAACCAATTGGGGTGCTTTGGCACTCCAACAAACTTGCCCCACATCATAGCATCCCAGCATGGACCACCATCACTCTCAGTGACATCATGACAGCCTTCATCTTCCTGACTCACCTCCCTGCGCTTCAATTGCAAGGCATTCAATGCACAAGTTTCGGCATCACCACATTCATCATCCTTAGCCATGAACTCACCATCAGTGGCTAAGGAAACACAAAGGACAACCATGGACCACGCCCATTTCAGCGCCATGGGTCCCAAGATTTTGGAGCACTTTTCACTTCACGAAACAAAGAAGAATGGGCCGGGTATTTTGAGCCAAATCTTTCAGCAAAACAGTTGTTTTTCAAGGTCATGTCCGATCCGACCACTCTGTCATCCTTTTTCTTACCCGAAATTCATTGCCATTCTCAGGTGGGGCTCTGATCCAACCAACCAAAAATGACACACTAGAATGAGTCAAAACGAAGAATGTCATCAAGAATCATACTGGAAATCATTCGTTACATCAAAATAACATGACTCATCACCAAACTGGTCGTACCTGCGTTTGCCCCCCACTGGAATCCACTCATTAAACTTCTGAGTTTGGCCCCATCCTCGAAGGCTTTCGGAAAGAGGTGCTCTGGTGCCAAACGATAATCGATGGATAAGACGCACAGTCCTTGATCGACACTCCCAACAGCGGGGAGTTTCACCATGGCAGGAAAATCAACAGAAGCCGGGCTTCGAAGCCAACCAAAAAAAAAGTCATGAAATAAACAGGAAAAAGATTGTATGACAATTGTTCCACTAGTTTCAGCAACAAGGAGTTGTTGGAGATTTTGAGAATATCTATTACTTTGTTGAGGTTGTTGGGCTTGTGCTCTGGGCTTCCCCGGCCACATTGAAGGGCCAACCTGGAAGCCAGTGAACGGTACACACTGTCACAGGGTGCGTAGACCACATAGCTTCCACCGTGCAAGAAGAGCATCCCTGGCGATGGAAAGCCACAATTGAGATGTTTCAAATTATCCTATTTCCAGTGAAAGACGATGTCCTCTATTTGATACACAAAATAAGACCATGTACGGTGAATACCATACCTTTCAAATATCACATGTATATATATATACATATCATATATGTTTTAAGTGAATCTGTGTATATATATACAAATATATGTATACACACATATTATACATGTATATACACATATACCCTCCTGAAAAACCAACAATATCCCATCCAAATATCACTTTTTGGGGTCGATGATTTTCCGAAAACATCTGCCAGGCGCACGGCGGGAAGGGTCGGCCTTCGGTGGAAGGTACCTTTGCCGACAGGTGGCCATCGCAAAAGGATCCGGAAAGCTGGTAGTTGTTGCTGGCAGAAGTGGGGCTAAACCAAACCCACTGCCATGAAAAATATTTTAAAAAATATGTAAAAACGTATCTTTCAAAAAAGGGCGGGGTGGGAAACACTTGCTTGCCATACTGTAACTTGCAATGATTCAAAAGTCACATTGAAATGCCGATAAAATGATGTGATGATATGTCTTTTCCCACGGATCCATTGGACCATCTACAACTTGGGCTGCAAACATTGTGGGAATGGGAATGGCAATGGGGCACCTACTCCGCTCTCCCAGTAAAATACCCCTCTTGTCATCGTCCAAATGGATGTATTGGTGGACCCTATATTTACCTAGACTAGATTTCATCAGGGGTCATTATATTTCCAAGCCAAACAATGCGCTAAGGAAAATCCCTGAAAATTCCCAACATTTGTATTGCTTGATACCTCCAAAATGGGTGCAAAATGGATGGCATTTAATGAACCACCTCTTCATCCACAAAGTCAACCCCATTTCCATGCTAACGGTCGCACCACTCCGCTGAGCCTCTCTTGATCTTGGAACGACCCTCATGGCGAGTCCAAGTGGGAAAGTCCTGGTTCCAGGACACACCATTGTAGGCCAGACCCTGGAAGTCAAGTCGACCATTAAAGAAAATAGTCCCCTGGAATTGTTGATTACAAAATCCCTATCAATGGAGTTTCCTGGTTCCCTTAATAGGTGGTAGGAAAACTAATTTATCACCTACCACCTTTTAAGGGAACCAGAAACAACCATTGACCCTACTAAAAGTCATGGGTCTTTTCCAAAAGTCGTCGACTATGAAAATTTCATGGTCGCCCAAAAACGGGAAAAAACATGCGGGCCGCTGCTTGAATCAAATTTTGCACAGAATTTTTCCATGTTGGGATATCAATGTGGTAATTTGATGCAGAAACTTACCATAATTCCGGGGGTATCCTTGATCAAATTGCACAAAATTACCACTAAAAAACCAATTTGGGTATGATTTTATGCATAAACATTATCTTCGTCTTCCATTGATCTGTTGGACTTGTGGGGGTCAACCATTTGAGCCATACCCAAAAGTACTTCCATTGCGATTGGCTGCAATTGGGATGCGAGTCTTTCCTTCTCCATTGAAGTGGAAGGACCACACTGGACACACAAAGTTGAAGCCTCATCAGAAAAAAAGAAGGTACCATCTAAATACTTTCCCAACACTTCCAACAATAAAAGGTACAGTATATCAACTGCTCTCCTTTGATGTCTGGATGTTGACCCAGAACAAAAAAAAACTGTCAAAACGCCCAAATCGCAATGGTGCTTCGATTTCAATGATACCCCCCAAAATGCCTCGATTTTGTCAGAATTCACCTTGACTATCTTCACTCCAGGCGCCATCCTGTCAAAGATTTCCAGCAGCGTACAAACAATTAGTGTACCCAAAAAAAACATGCCGGAATATCAAATCTTGCTGTGGTACACAATTAACTCCTTTGAAAAAGTGTTTTTTTTTGCATATTCAACCACATATATAATTATATAATTCTAGCTTATTATGTGTTTTTTGTAGTTTCATGTTTTTGTTTGACACCTTTTCTTCAATGAAGTTCTCTGTAGCCCTAGCTTCTTCCGGGCAAAATCCCGCAGAACCCTGGCTGACAACCAACGCCTTCGATCTAAACGATCACGTCCTGCAGCACAGCGCCTCAATTCATTCGAGGATGTTTATAAGATCTCTGGCAAAGAAAAAGCCAGGAATAATCAGGAAATTTTGGGGAGTTCAAATTCAAGTCAAGGCATCTCTTCAAATTCGTGACAATCATTCCATCCAAAAACAAAAAGTGACCAAAAAATTCCATCAAAAGGAAATCATTCGGATGATAGGAAAATCGGCCCCTTTAAAAGTCGCTTCCAGTCCCTTCGTTTTTGGATCATTGAACGTAACAAATTCCTTCTGCCCTTTTTTTTTGGGATCTTTAACCACATCATGGCACCACAAACCTACAAAACATGCCTGGAAACTCTTCCCCTGGCCTTTTTTCACCTCACCCCCCCAATGTTTTTTTTTGGTGTCCAAATTTGCCTTTAGGGGAAACTTGTTTGCTCCCCAATTGGTTCCAATGGTCTTTCCCTGTGCGCCTCAAGATCGTGGATTCCAATTCCCTTTGTGTCTTCACCTTTGTGACCTTCAAACCACCTGGCACCAAGGGCACCGATGGCACCGAGGTGTGTGTTGCTGTTTTTTTGGTTACCCTAAGCTTTTTGCATAAAAAAACATGGTGAGGCTGGACTTCCCCCCCAAAAAAAAAAGTGAGGTGAGGTTTTTTGATGGCCACTCTTTTTTGATGGCCCACTTTTACATGAAACCAATGATTCTTTCAATGGTAAAATGACGTTTGAAAAAGACAAAAAAAATCTCCGCTGGCAGGTCAAGTCATTAGAATGGTAAAAGACATGGAATGCTCACAACGCACTCATTAGACATCAAGAACATATGTGAATTCAAACATGAAACATGAATTTCATCATCCATCTTTGACACTATGCCTTTCCTTTTCATGTGATTCCATATTTTTGTTCATCTTTTTGAGGGCTTTTCAACCGTTAAACCATCATGACTTCCAAGGAACTTCACCTTGGCAGCTCCCGGCCTTGAACCAAGCTCTTTCCCATGTTTTTTTCTTCGAAGCTATGGCTGCTTCTAACTTGAAATGAAAATATCTAGTTGGTGGTTTGTTGAACCTCCCATCAACTGGTGATTTCCAAAACCAGCTATATAAAAGAGTCTGCAAATCCTGAAGCTAGTTGGTGGTTTCGATTTAACCCATCTGAAAAATATGCAACCGTCGAATTGGATCATGAATCCCCAGAGGTGAAAATACCCAAAAAAAATGAAACCACCATCTAGATTCTAGATATATATTGGATCTACCCCTCACCCAGGATGCAATCCTCACCACCAGGATGACATGACATGTTAATTGTGAATCCAGAACTAAAATGAGCTAACCTTTATTTGCCACGATTGCAATCTTGTGTGGGGAGTAAATTCTCGTTCACATCTTTGACTTCACAACGACAATTCCACGATAGGTTTTGAATACTTCCAAAGATTGCTCATGGAAAAAAAATGCATGGATGTTTCAGGTTTGCTTAAAGACCAATTCAAGCTGATTCAGAGCCGAAAAAACAGACACAGAGTTTCGGCGTGGCACTGTGGCAAAATCGACTCATCCACCAACTCAACCAGCAAAATCGACTCAGTGGCATGTTTTTTCCCTCCCCGTTGCGGCGTCTCAAGTGTCAGGTAGACTTTCCTTTGAGTCAATATTCTCCTCATTCCTGTCAGAAGATTGGCAAATATTCAAAAGAAAAAAGAGGAAACAAGGATCTGAAGAAATTCGACACAAGTCCAATTAGAATCGATGAGGGGGTCTTAGAATCGTATCGTGGTTTTGTTCCTGTTTATTGTGTCATGAACAACCATCATTTTGAGATGAGCCCAGCCCCCATCAAGGATCTATCCACCATCTTGGAAAATTCTCTGAGGTGATATCTTTCAACCAAAAACAAACAGATAAAGCAACACCATTCATGGAATCGCGGAGGAACCTCTCCAAAAGACCTTCACGAATTTCACTTGACGCCAATGCCCCTTCATGCAAAGAATGTTCCTGGGACCCAACGTTGGCAACGATGACAGGATGAACATCTTTCGGCACAAATAACTGTTAAAACCTGATCTATGTGGATGTTTCCGAAAATAGGGGTGGGCCCCCCAAATCATCCATTCTGATAGGGTTTTCCATTTTTAACCATCCATTTTGGGGTACCCCTATTTTTGGAAACACCCACGTGGCAGCTATGAAATTGCATCATGGCTGTTTACAGCTTCTTCTTGGCTCACCTCTTCATCAGCAACAGTGTCAAGGCTACCACACACATGGTGCTCCTCACGTCGCCCCGTCGTTGTTTCAACAGGCAAACATCAACTGAATCAACAAACAAGCTTTGGGAACCAAACGGAGTCAATACCTTTTCTGTTTCAAAGCAGCACCTTTGTTGAATTCTCCTGATCAATATCGTCGCGAACTCTGGCGGAAGGTGCGGAGGACCATCTGACGGTAAGGACAGGTGGCTGCTGAATGGCAGCAGAACTGGTGATTTCAACAGGAACAAAGAGTCCCAGTGCAGTTTATGCAACTTCTGTTGTCCAACTCCATGCCGATTTTTTCATCACTACTACCAACGAATGAAATACTGTCAGGTGGTATCCTCGCCTCTTCAAATGATGTTGTGGGATATCTACTGTAACCTAGTTGTCCATCTCGTGCAACCCTTCCATCTGCACGGGACCTACCCACAAAATATCCCTTCAGCCCATCCCTATAGGGCCTACGGAGGGCCTTGCGATGTGTTGGGGCACAATAGCACATCACACAGATGGCTGTCAATAGGATCCTCATCCAACCGGCATCCCCAACAGCGAGGTGGAATCCCAGCCTGGAACCTTTCAAACTTACCTCCCCCCAACGTTTGGAACCTTCCGGGACCCTGCGAAACCTCAAAAAACAAACTCTTGGAACCTTCCGCTTCCTAAAGACCAACAGAGGACCTTCCAGAACTGACTCACCCGAGCCGTTCATAACCAGAAGCCGAACCTCGGAGGTTCGGGTGAACGAAAAAACATCAAATCCGGAACCTTCCAAGTGATTTTCCGAAGCCTCGGAACGAGTCTGCCATCTTCCGACACTTCCCAAAAACCCTGCCTGAACCAAACCTTTCCTTGCCAAAAGCATCCCACCCCAAAGCCTTTTTCCTGCAAATGCAAGCAGCATTTGAGGAACCTTTCTTAAAACCCCACGGACCCCACAAACACCAGAACACGGTTCAACCATCAACCTTCGATTGAGGGGGCCTGATTGCGTTTCTTCGATGTTGAAAAAAATGATAAGTTGGTCAGTGGGTCAAAAAAAAATCTCTGCCCCTTCACTACTTCTGACATGGACTGCGAAAATCAACAACTTGTACAGCCGGAGTTATGCCTCGAACTGATCCAAAATTTCAACTTTGTACATCCGAAGCTTGTAGAAATGTTGCCTGACTTTTTGTTTTGTTCATTTGATACTAGATAATACATTTTGAGCAGTCCCAATTCCATCCATGTTCATCCATTTTCCAAGATACCTTCAAACCTATCCATGAGGCTCAAGATTGACAACTGAGCTGCCAGACGCGGGGAGGGCGACCAAGAGGCCGTTGGGATGATCCTGGAGATGAAAATTCTTAGGTCTGTTTTGATTGGAAGCAATTCCTTACAAACGTCACCACACAATCCAGGAAAAAACATGAAACAGGCCAGGTGTTCTTCCATTTTTTTCCCCATTAAATAGCTGCAGGCTATAGGTCCTTTAGTCTTCGTTCTAAACGACAGAAAATCCTGAACCGCTGATATTCGCAAAAGACATGGTTTGTTACCAACACCAAATGGTGGTTTTTTTATAGTGCTCCTCCCAGCTGGGCCCCCCAAAAAAAAATAGTTACTACTCGGCTCTTGGACCCCGGCCTCAGGATTTTGGGGAGCCGGCAGCTGCAGCGGTGCCCGGCGTGGTGGTGGCGTGGTGCCCGGTTGCGGACAGAGCCGCCAACCGCGCTTCGAGATGGAATGATCCGACCTCCCAATGTCAGGGTGCAATTTACGCCTCAAAATGATGGATTTTTGGTGGGGGAAACACTCATCCTTGGTGTCTGTCCAGAACATTTTTGGAAATTTCACAAAGCAATTGATGAAATATCAAGAATGATCTTGTGGGTTGCATCGTGAACTGGAGGAAATACCACAGTATTTTCATGTATTCCCTGGATTCCATTGAGTGTTGCGTGTTGCTTCATTCAAAAAAGGGCCAGGCCTCCAAATGATCTGCCCGTAGGGAACAATGCCCTGGGGTCCCTCGTTACCACTGTATGCCTTCAAGGTTGAAGGTGGGCAATGGGAAATCTCCAAAAACGCGACCCACTGCAGAACATGTGTGGGCAGAGACCGCCGCGAGACCGCTGTTAGGGAAAAAAAGGAAAGAGGTATTGAATCTTCAAGAACCCAACAAAAAACCTAGAAAATCTTACCTCTTCACAGGTCTCTTTCTCACTCCATTTCAACACCCACATAGCAGTCAGCCATATTCATATTTTATTAAATCTGCACTAAAAAACACAGAGACACACAGCTTTTGGCACCCTGTGGTTATTTTCTACACATCTGCGCCGCCTTTCCATTGACTGTTAGAATATCGTGGTTCTTCTCTGTCTCAAAGTCCGTGACCACCAGTGGGCCAGTCATGGTTTCTTCTATCTCCTCATCTGAAAGAAAAATCTGCTTGACAAGGATTTGCCCATGATGAGCCATACAAAAAACAGTAAAACATTTGTTCTAAAAACTATATAAGCATATCATCATAAGTATAGATATATCACCATATAACACCATGAAAACATCTTGTCATCATCATCATCATCATCATCATCATCATCATCATCATCATCATCATCATCATCATCATCATCAATGTGAAGTTTCCATTTACTTGGATCCAGTGGATCATCTGAAAAAACAACAGCACAGTGAAACTTTTGAAAGCTCCCAAAAATCGTGGTTGGTTGGTGACATTGTCGTTTATCCACCGATATCGGAGCGATATCCCAAAGTTGAACGCATCGCCCCCAATGCTGTCAAGATTCTAAACTGCAATGCTCCTGCTACAGTTTTTTCGCAGAACCCTGACATGCTGGAAGAGCCATCTCTCAAAAGATTGAAAGGTGACGGGACCACGTCCTTGTACAATCAAACACATCATAGTCTTGCAGGACGCAAATTGCGTCTCAACATCTGAAATCTTCCATTGATTGATGCGAAAAATCCGCTTTCAAGGAAAGATTGAGAGAGGGACAGATGAGGCATATGCTAACAAAGTTCACAACAGAATTCAAGAAGGGCTCAAGCACATACGACCAGTCATCAATTTTGTCTAGCTGTAGCCGCTTTCAAAATACCGCATCCCTTCGTTGCAGTCCTGAGAGCCGTAGAACCTGTTTTTCATGCAGACTTGGGGATGTGGGAATATTGCAACATGTCATTCTTCGAAGGGGAGGTTGCGGCACCATGGTACCATGGTACCATACACAGAGGCAACAACAGCAACAGCTTTTTGACTCCTTTGGCCCATCCAAACATCGCGATTCTACACCAATCAAATGTCTCATGGCTTTAGAAAATGATTTTATGGTGTTTTTAACATCTTTTGGTTGGCCCCCAAAAAAATGGGATTCAATGCTAAGCTCGGGGACCCACCTACCAACTCTCCGAAAAATTCACAGAAATTTCAGGCCTGGGATAGTTGTGGCTGGTGATGCAACCATTCTTGTCGATGGCACAAGGTCGCGAGACGGATTTCCACATCTCGAAACTCTCCACCTTGGGGGGCAGGGTGACTCCCCAGGGGCCTTTCGCCACCTGGCATGGCATCAACGAGTTAACCTGAGGTGCCCCAACGGCATGCTGGACTCCATGGATATACCTTTGGGGATGGTTTTGAGATGTTGGCGTCTGTTTTCAGACATGCATCCAATGTATAGGTACAAAAAACATCCATTTCAAGCTGTCAACCTGTTGGAAATCTTCATACTGACATGATATATTCCAAATGGCTTCAATTTAAGCACCAAAACAAAACAGTTCCTTTTTCGTAGTTATCTGTACCCTGTCAGTTTTCACCTCCTGCCAATAGGAAAAGAAACCCACCCAAACTTGAAAAATCTCAATCCTAAACCAAGGCACACTCGACCCGCAAAACCTGGATTGGTCTTGTTTTGGGTCGCAAAGGCATAAGTAAACCTCACCCCCAATTGGGTGCCGTCAGGCCACTTTAGAAGAGATTTGGACCATGGGAAATCAGAGCTGGGGATGGATTTTCAGAAGGTTTTTTTCCGGGGGGGGTTTTCGGTTTGGGGTTAGAGGTGTAGATTTTATGTATAATTGGAAAAAGCCAAGAAGGGTCAAAAAAAATGAGTCCAAAGAACTTCTCTCCTAGTCATTCGATTAGAGTCACCAAGTCCGAAGATAAAAATGGAGGACAAAAAAACACTTCCCAACGTTGGACCTTCTTCTTGCCAGTCATGTTTGGTCTACCAGTGACCAGCCCTACCAAAAGAAGGCTCAATAGTGGTCAGATACAGTTGGCCCCTTGAGTTTTCCAACCTTTGATGGTTTGAGGAACGGATCCTGACATGATGTGCCAAGCAGATCTGGCACAAACCCCAAACACCCCCCTATCCTTTCGGAACCCAGAAACTCGCTCCGTGCGGAATAATCTTGGAGTCGAAATAAGACCTCAACGGCGGGTCAAAAATGGCCTCACCTGCAGTGTGTACTTCAATTTTTGTCAATTCAGAAAGTACACAAATCATACATACATATTATTATCCTCATATTATATGCATCATCCCTCAAAGCATAAAATCATCCTCCAAAATACAAACATCACTAAATTGCCATTTTTCACAACCAGCTATCCTGCTATCGATACAACCCAACAAGAAGATCTTAAAAGTTGTCACTTGCCACTCCTTGTCAAAAGGATTATGGTAAGCTGAGTGTAGATATCAAATGAATAGTGTTCAAAAACTTTGTGACATTTCATTCTATTGCTGTAGTTGGGTACTAGGGATCCCTATAATAGTGAAATAATCCCAGAAGAGCTGGGGAGTATACTCCCCTATATACAGTAACCAACCAGGGTGAACTGGTGAACTGATCACTGGTTGCACCATTTGATCCCTCAGTTACCGACCCAATTCCGCTCTTCATTGAATGGCCCAGCAAAGCCTGCATCACGACCAGGTCGAACCTTAAGCCCCTAAAAAACGTCCTATGCTGAAGAAACTCCCCAAAAAAACAACTCCGAAGATCACAAAGTGTCAAATTCTTTTCACTCATTTTTTTGATTCCTGCAGAAAAACCCTGCAACCAGATTTGAAATTTGGATTTGTGGAACTTCTCCAACAAATAATGATCCCCCAAGGTTTTCCCTCCGCCCATCCCACGCAACCGTTCCAACCTATGCGGAGGTGCGCTGCAGGACGTGGTACCCCGAAGGTGCTGCTTAACCGCCCAGCAACGCAATGACCCATGCGCCAGACGAACGAACCTCGGGGAACAAATCTTCGCAAACAAAACGTCAAATGAATGTCTTTCAGAATTAGAGAGATTCATGAGTTCTTTTTTTGGGGGGGGCTGGAAATGATATATAAATATATAAATTTGAATTGACAAAGCGTTTGGGGTGAAAATTTTGAGAGAGATCCCACACATCTCAACCATTCAACCATTGAAAGTTGATGTACTGATGGCTTTGGCACATTGCGCGGGGGGCAGTGTCCAAACTTGGAGCCACATAAGCCCCCATGAATACTCCAAATACAAAATTGACAGAAAAGCTGCACAAATTCAACACATGCTTTTGCTTGTCAAAAACATCTCCTTCTATCTACGAATGCCATTTTCAATAGCGTGGGATAGATTCATCATTTCCCTCTATACATATTTTTTGAGTTTCTTCAAAATAACATGGCTTTTGATCATCAACACAAAAACACTGCAGTTGGTAGTTAACCACCAGGGAGGTAATTTTTACTGGTGCCAGGATGCCATCATTGTGGCGATCCGCACCCATGCAAGTGTTCACGATCTGCAACAAAGTCCTGGCGAGGTTTGGGGGAACTTTGGTGGGGATGGTGTTACACCCTGGAAGATGAACGGCTGGAACCTACAGCCATCACCCATTTTTAGAAAGAAAAATGATCTGAACCAAACCTCCATGATGACGTGTTCCAGTTAATCTTCACGGGGTGTTATTGGATTTTGTTACCCTTTCTCCCATACTCCATGGTTCAGTGGAAAAATTGGGCCCCTCAATTTTCAAGGGAAGGATTCCTATTGGAGGGACCCACGGGACCCACTGGACCCATTTTGGTGGGAGGAAGAGTACATTTCTTGTTCAAGGACATGTTGATCCAAAAAAACGAACGAAGTCGTTGTTGAATGTCCAGTTGAAACACGAAATATCATCCAATATATCACATTACTACATTTGGTGACCAGAAAAATATGATAAGTCCAATTCCAAAAGGATCATCCAATGTAACTGGTTGCTCATTGATTTGGTGAGATCAAATGAGCGTTCACTAGACTTACCTGGGAGTTTGAAGATACTAAGACGGTTCTTCTACTTGCTCAAATTATAAGAAGCAAATAGAACCTCCGTACATCTCTACTAGAGGTATACACATGCATACAAAAACATGTATATATTATATATTCATGTGTATTATCTATCTTCTAGGAAAAATCATGAAAAATCTATCACATACCACTCGGATTGACAGTTTTTGTCCAAGTTCTTGCTTCCTTTCGTTTGCAGCTGCCAAATCCAGCGTAAGCTGCCTCTCCCAGCAGTCATCACATCCGACCGTGTTCGCCCCCGCCTGTTCCGAAACTCCTCCAGCAAGTCAAACTCCAAAAATCCACCCGCCGTGTCCTGTCAAGTTGGGACACCTGCAAAACAACCCCGACCTTCCGACCTTCAACCATCAACCCCTGAAAACTTGAGAAGGGAGATCCGATGGGACCCATCCATGGAGAAACAACACCGTCCTCAAAGCGGACACCCAGCAAACCTAAGACAAGCTGGAAAGATCAAATTGTTTCTGCTTCAATCGAGATGTCACTGAAAGTGTGGTTGTTTGATATCACTGAAACACACTGACTTCATGCAGCCATGCATTCTCAAGACTTCCAAGAAATCAGCCCAACTTGAGTGAAGGGTTGAACAAAAAGCTCACAAAACTGGGGGATAAATTATACGCATTCTTTGTCTCGAAAATGTCATATTCCTAGGGAATTTCCTGAAACCGTTTGAGCAAAAAAAAAAAATGGAGACAGTTTGCTTGAAAATTCACCCCCAGGGCTTCAACGCCACAAAATCATACCCCGATTTTAGCTGCTAGAAAAACCTGGAAAAACCACCAGGTGTGTTTCCAGGTTTTTTGCCAAAAAAAGATTGGAAAATTCAGCGTAGCATCCCCCCTCTTCATTGAGAACTCAGTCTTTTGGGCTATTGGTGGCGGTTTTCGGTTTTCCACAATGTTTTCCAGCCCTTTCTCAAGCAACTCCATTTGGTTGCCACCAGCTTTCATGACGATCAGGCTTTGTCTTTCAAATCACTCTACCCCCATGTCCGAACAACCATCATCCAAGAAAGTTACAACACACCCCTGGAGCACACCCCAGGCAATCCCCCTACCCAACTATGAAACGATTCCCTTTACAACTTATTGGTAAAGGTTTAGGGGTGTGTTCCAAAGGTGCGTTGAAACAACCTTGCACATCAGCAGCCAGTCCCAACATCCAAGTAGAGTTGCAGTTGAATCAGACCTTTTTCTGCACAAAAGTCTGATGTCTCATCATGACCTAAAGATTCAAAACTATTTTCTAGTTGGTGGTTTCAGCCCCGTTGAAAAATATGAGTCAAATTGGGAATCTTCCCCAAATAGGGATGAAAATAAAAAATATTTGAAACCACCAGCTAGTATTTTAATCCCCGAATCTCGCTTCGAAAAAAAAAAAAAAAAAAAAACTCTATCACCACCACATCTTTCCAACCAAGTGACGTGCAGTATCGTAGGCTTCCCTCTTGCCGTCGTAACCGGAAAGCATCACCCCAGTATCGTCCAAAACGTAGCCACCAACCTGTCAGACGATCGACGGCAGCGACGAGACGGTGCTACCCACGGAACTGAAAACAAGAACTGCTCCGGGAACGACGAAGCTCCTTTGATGTGTCTCTTTTTCTCAAGATAGAAATTGATCAATTATTTGAACTATGGTTTCTTTCATATGCCGATCTGCAGATCTGCGCAGAAAAAGTGTCTCTTTCAACCACCAAAAGATAGCTGCCAAAGATGGTTTTTGATTCCCAAGTTCTACCGAGTTGCATTGTACCACCCGGGCCACACATTTCCTAGGCCAAAGAAATAGCTGCGACTGGTTTGCCGTGGACATCAGCTTCAATTTGTTGTTTCCTTATAGGGTTGCAATGTTGCGAATCTGCCTTACACTTTGAGACATCAAAAAAAAGACCCAGGTCAAGTCGCAAAACCACCAAGAAAACTGGTTGTTTTTTCTAGCTGGTGGTTGAACCAACTCAATTGAAAAATATTCGTCAAATTGGATCATGAAACCCCAAGGTTCGGGGTGAAAGTAAAAAGCATTTGAAACCACCATCTGGTTGTTTGTTTTTTTTCTTGTCTTCCCCCAAAATCTGACGTCCGAAACTCACCCCCGGCTGCAATCGCCCGCCCACCGGGAGCTCGCCCATTTGTCTGCAAGTTGGAAGTCTCAGGGTTGGGGAAAAAGCCAACGGCACAAATGTTGAGCACACTTGTCTTTCAAATGGAAAGAAGATGGAAAATCATGGATATGATTGGCTCCTATGCCATATGATTGGCTCCAAATACCCCAACCCGAAATCAAGTGATTGAATTCTCAAGTGGAAATTCAGGTACACGACCATCAGGTAACCTGCAACTGGTGGTGTGAAATGTCTGCGTTTCAATCGGGTCGCAGGGGTGAAATGGGTGAAACGCAGAGCTGGCATCCTTACTGTTTGTATGGAGTTGCCGCAACCTGTGCCTTGTCCTTGCACCTTAGTACGTCCCCGCAGGTATCCATGAAAAAGATCAGGGTCTCTACGAAACTGGCGGCACCCAGGAAGCATTTTGCAAGCATCGCAATGGACACAAAGGTCAGGTTAAAGCTTAGCTGGAATTTCCAGTCGATGAAGAAGATGTTACCCATGGTCATGTAGGCATGAATCACCAGCAACAAGACAAAAGACACCAAACAAATCGTGCAAGCGAGTGCGCTGTTGTAGGTGCTTGCACATGCATCATGCACACTCTCGTCCTTGGAAACAAAGAGACAGGTGCCACAAACGACACAACATGTGGGCATAATGAGAAACAAGCTGTAGATGGAAATGAATCCATAGTCAGGCGGAGTCCGGATCAATGCAATTGTCTCAGCAGGGTCTGGTAGCACTGTTACGGAACCCAAGGGACTGATCAAGTAGTTGGGCAAAATGGTCAAGAAGAAGTAGGTCCAGATGTTTCTGAGAACACCAGTCATACGTGGCAAGTCCTTGTATTTGGAGCGCAGGGTATTCAAGAGGTCAAAGGTGGAGCAACACGTGAAACAACCAGCAAAGAACATGCTGGAACAAAAGTAGATAAAGGGCCAACCCGCAATGACCTCGATAAGATCGTTTTGCCATCCCCCTTCAAAAGCCACTTCTTCAGCTGTTAGGCCACAGAATGTCTCTTCTCCAGCACTGGCTGAGAACATGGTTGCCTCCATTTTGAATCCATATTCTGTACTCGTGAGGAAATAGCATGTGCTTGATGTGACCAGACCACCCCAAGAGAACACCTTGACTTTGGCATCTGCTGGAAACAATATCAATGCCATGCCTGCAACACAAATCAACATGTAGAGCATCAAACGAAAGATAAAGGAGATCAGTTTCAAAGATGCACCAGCTTCAAGTTGCTCGGCTTCAGCCACTCCGCAAGACCCTCAAGGTTTTGCGCCATGGCGTTTTGTATCTTTTTTCCGGAAAGTCCTGCAGCCAAAGTTTTGGGAAAAGACAAATCGGGTTTCTTTGAGCCCATTTTTGGGGGGAAATTCAGGTTTGAGAAATTCAAAATCCTTGATTTTTCACAGGGTTTGCAGCTATGCCTTGCCACTCTGTTTTTGTGAATCCCAAAAAAAAACAGACCCACTTTGAGACCTAGAAAAAAAAAGACCGAAAGGTCTTTATCACCCAAAATCTGCCGTCCGTCCACCGGAAAAATCTCCATCCCTATTTTTCAACAAGAGACGGTAGGTGGCCGAAACGCCTGGGCCCGAAAACAAGAGCTCGAGACCTTCGGCCGAACTCCACAAGACCTCGGAAAGGGCCAAAGAATGTGGTCAGACCGGGAGATTGCCGAAGATCTTACATGTGGCATCATACATTATTTGGAGGGTCCCAGCTGATTCTTAGGGTTCCAACTTCGAAACTGTTCAAGTGAAAAGCTGCTGGTTTTTCAACTTGAGTCAACTTGAGTATGAAAAATATGAAAACAACCTATGAATAATATGTTGGTGGTTTCTCACCAACCCCAAACTCAAAATATATGCGCAAGTCCAACCAATTGGATCATGAATCCCCAAAGTTCGGGCTGAAAATTGTACCAAAGATTTGAAAACCACCACCTAGGACCCTAGGACCTAGATCTTTTATTTGAGTTTAGGAAAAAAAGAAACAACAAAAATTGAGATCGAGATCAAGATCAATGTAGTAAATCGACTAAAAGAATGGATGGTGTCATATGCTTACCTTTCTATTTACTATTCAATGGCTGAGGTTTGAATTCCGCAAACCAAACAGCTCATTGACTACTTGACCATGGCTACTTTTAATTCAATGAATCCAGGTCTGTCAAGAAAAAGGAAGCCCGTATTTCAGCCACTGTTTATCTGGTGTTGAGCCGGTTGGTGGTTTATCTTCCCAAGACATCTCGAGAAATGGATCACTATTACTGGAGAATATGCTGTTCGAAGAGCGATCTTTTTGACAGGTTCTAATTGATCGGTACGTCCTGCATGAATTCATTCCCCGAATTCCAATCACATCCGAAAAGCGGGAATGGTTCCATTGCTACGTCCGTTTTCCTTATGGGTTTTCAAATCAAGCCACGGAAACCGCGGCAGTCACTGGAAACCAGTGGAAAGAGTGACGGCCGGTCATCACTTTCGCCAGCCATGAGCAGTGTTCTTAGAAAGTGGACCTCGCCAGTACCAGTGGGTTTTAGTAAAAAGAACTTCCGTTTGTTCCAGTTTGTCATCAAAAAAAGTTAGTTAGACGAAACAAGTGATGCGGACTGCGGACTACTACTAAATACAAGTCAAAATCTTGTGTAGTAAGTTATTATGTGAATGGTAGCGACTGGGTGTCTTTCAAGGGAGCGATTGCCGATCATGTCGCAGGCAGAAAATCATGATCCCAACACCTCTTTTGCTTGAAGTGAAAAAGGCTCAATCAATCCTCCCCTCCACCTCCGCATCCATATCCTCAGAGCACAAGTTTCAACAAAGGTCACTTTCCAGAGGCGCTTCTTTTTCGAAAGCTATGCCAATCTCCAACCGAAATCTATCGAGGGATCCAAATTGAAGGAAAAAAATTGTTCCACTTTGCCGGGCTGGATGCTCAGCAGAATGGCAGTTTCATGCATTTTCTTTGAATTGGGAGGTGCACAGGTGTTTGAAGTGTTGAATCTTCAAAGCATGGGTGATCAGCAGAACTCTGTACCGCTCTGATACCTCAACTGCGGTGTCTATACAAAACACTCAAAAGAGTTGTATTTTTGCTCTCTTGGTGCAGTTGACGTCAGACTCCTGGAGGAACAACTCCCAAAAAAGGGACAGGTCACTGAGCAAATTGCGCGCAATTTGCGAACCAATGGACACACCGAATTCCACTGATTTCAACGGGCTTCAAGGATTTCCATGAAGAGTTGTATTTTTTTTTCAAGCTGGTTGAAACAATCCGTTTGATCAACTTGTTCAAGCTTCATCCTCTTTAGTGGCAGGCAGTTTTTATTGCAAAAAGAAATGGAGAGAACAACAGAACAAACCCATCTATCATAACATGAGGCTTCGTAAAAGCCGTATCAACATAATCCAACATATATCAGCCTTAAAGTAGCCTTTCCTGTTGATGTCTCTGTCCCTCCCAAGCGAGTCCTTCCACATGTCAAGATTCTTCTTTACCACGGCCGTTTCGCTTTCGGCAGGTTTCGCCGGGGCGAAACAGGCCGAGGGTTTGAAACCCAAAAAAATCGTCACCAGCCAAAGTGGGAGCTGCATTTTCACTCCGAAATTGGGATTGTTTCAAATTCTTCACCCTGACGCAATTTGGACGCCCGGTTTGCTTTGACCCCCCGGTTTCAGGGATTTATCCGGTCGGCTTCACTGCAGGGCACTTTCCGAAGCTGCAGCTTCTGCGGTAGCGATTTCAGCTTCATGTTCCACAATCACACCCTCCGCTGCGAATTCTTTACCACCAAAGCAATAGTCAAACCTGGGGTGTTGCAAAAACAACGCACAGAAACCATGGCCACATAGAAACCATGCCCTTTGATAACAGAGCTGGCAATAGATAAGCATCATATCTATATATAGACAGATACATATATACATGAAACATATTACGATTCTCATGTAGTTCTCAACCTGGCTCTCGTTGCACCCAATGCTGCTTGAAACTCATCCCACTCACCAAAAACATCATTCGAACCCTCCAATTCAAAATATCCATCACCAATAGCTTTTCTCGAAACTACCAACATTCCAAATGTGTTGCCTTCATATCATTCATATCAATATATATTACTACCAACCAACAAAGGTGACCAAGCAACACACAGGCATGGCGCACCATTTCTTCATCCACACCATCTTTATCCACGGATTCCTCCGCCATGGTTTCACTACACACCGCCTCAGCTCGTTGTCGGACGGCGGCTTCACAATCCGCTAGGGTGACCTCCTTGGACATGGAGACTGAGCTGGAAGGAGCTGCTACCCACTCCTGGCCGAGCGAAGTCACGGCGTCACGGCACGTCGGCACGGACCAAGGAGGGGGGGGGTTGGGTCCAGTTCTGGATTGGGGGACTGTTGGGTTGTTGTTGTTTGGCAAACGGCCGGTTTTTTGAAAAAAAACATTTTTTGAAGCTGGAATCCAAATTGAAGCAATGGGATGATTTCTAGATGCTGCAGGTTCTTTTGAAGTGAAATCATGGGGATCGACTGCGGATTCCCATGGAAGATTTTTTTCAGAACATTCTCGGATCAAAAGTGATCCTCAAATTTACCCGAAATCTATTCTACCAGTTTCACACCTCTCCAAATGCACGGCCGTCAGATATCCATATCATTTCCCTTCACAACAGACATGCAAAGGTGGAAGCGATCCCAAGGACTCCGCGGATTTTTCGGAAAAATCCCACCCTTTTTTTGTCCTCAAACAAGGACTCCCCTGGAAGGAGTGGCGCACGACTTAACACCTGCTCCGCAGTATCATCGCCTCAAAAGGGAAAGTTGGATACCCTTTCGGACAGTACCCCCAGATATTTATACCAACCTATACACCACCTAATATATTTGTTATGTAATGGTTGGTTTTTGGGCACTTTGGGGTAATGCTTTGGGAACAGCTTCGAGGGTACCGAGGTTAACCGGGTATCCCAAATGTTCCCTTTGTAGCCAAGCAGCTGATATCAAAGTTGAAGTTCCCACAGTGACCATCTTGACCTCCCAGTTGTTGGGGCATCTGTATGATAGCATCTATGTGTTTGGGCCATCTGTTGATGGTGACGCGCACGTTTCTGGTGAAAAAGGCCTCCCAAAAAGGACAGGTGCCACAGGTTGAGTTCAGATTTTGATGAACACACAACGCTTGATATTGACATCAAATTGGAAGACCATTTTGATATGTGATGTTGCAAGTGGAAACATGTTCTGTGCACAACCACACACACATGCTCATCTTACTCCATAAATCTGGTCTTATGTAATACCCCTGAAGACCAGAAATTCCGATTCTTTGGAGCTGCAAATTTGATTCTAAAATCAGCATCAAAAAATATGTAGTGTCTTTTTTGGTTGTCGCATTGATTGTGTCATCTTTTGTACTCAGTAATCTAGAAAAATGGACACAAATGGACTATCATTCAACCCGCTGAAACCAACATTTTACAAACAACTTACGGACCGCAATTTGTTGGGTCAATCCGGAGACCCACTTCTCCACACCGAAATCGGTGTGACGACTCCGATTTTGGGCGCCTGAATCATCTTCACCGGATAGTTTTTCAAGACTCCATCAATGTGCTCATCACCAGGCATGTATTTCAACCTTGAAATCTTGTTGCTGAATTCTGCCGGGAAGGTTGTCAAAATGGATGTTCCATTGTAAGTGATCTTGCCCTCCTCTGGTTCAATGATCAAGGTATCATTCCACAACCACGAACCACTGAAAGCCAAGGCGAGAAGTGCGGACATGTTGTTTGGAGTATAGATGGTGGTGCCATATCGACCTTGAATCTTGATCTGATCATTCTTGACCAGCCAGTAATCACCACTGCTGTAGATACCCAAGGAATCCACCTTTTCCATCCCAAAGATGCCATTGTCAAAGGGGTCGATGTGAGGATCGCCTGTCTTTTCGAATTTCGAAAAATGGAATGAAATCCGCCAAAAGCGGGACACCGGCGTTATATCCGCCGACCCGAGTCGGCGTGACTAGGAAATATCTTATGCAGGATCCAAACGGTGTCGACGGATCCTAATCCTAGCCCAAAATCCAAAATCCAAAATCCAAAATCCGAAATCCAAAATCCAAAATCCAAAATCCAAAATCCAAAATCCAAAACCCAAAATCCAAAATCCAAAATCCAAAATCCGAAATCCAAAATCCAAAATCCAAAATCCAAACGGGGCCATTTGGGGCCGCCACAAAAAGAACGAAGACTAAACCGATCCAAAATCTAAAATCCAAAATCCGAAATCCAAAATCCAAAATCCAAAATCCAAACTCCAAACTCCAAAATCCAAAATCCAAACGGCCCGTTTGGAGTTTGGATTTTGGATTTTGGCTTCGGTAGGGCCGGGGCCGGGGGTGAGGGCCATGTAGCAAATGAAGATGTATGGCCGTGTTCACCACCCGAACTTGGCCTAGTTGGAGGCTCACAGGCTTGCAACCGAAAGGTCGCAGGTTCGATTCCCCCCACGCGCGGCCCAAATTGGGCACCGATTTCCGGCGGAGAGGTTTTGCCGGAAATCGGGGCTCGATTTCCGGCCCCGTGTCGCTGAAATCGGGGCCGAATTTCCGGCGAAACTGCGGGCCAGGCGGCGTTGTTGGAAACGCTGGGTCAACATCGCGCAAGAAAAAAACCAAGCCTTCAAAATATACCTATATTTAAATGTAAACATTATATACAAATCCAGTTCTGCGCTATCCACAATCCCTGGTCCAATGCAACAAATCTCCCGGGTCGGCGGCTGACAGGCGCTAGCCTGTTTAAATAAGTAATAGATTTAGACAAATTTCATCACAAAACATGTGCTAGAAGGTTAGAGTTTGAAACTGATTTTCCCAGCATCACACTCCAGCACAAACCTTCAATGCTGGAGGTGGTGAAATCAATATAAACATTGGTAAGTCAGCATCTAATAGAAAGGAAGTGAGGAACGATGGATGCCTAGAATATATAGGAAAAGACAAGCATAGATATGGTGTAGTACCTGTAGAGTTCAACTAGGAAAACGTTTCAAAACACAAAAGGATCAAGGAACATCTAAGATTAGCAGAGCTAATAAATGACTTGATACGTTGAATTTAAACATTGAATGTATCAACTCGTTATTATCATTTTAGCAGCGATCGGAGTTTGCCATGCTCCATTTATTGTTATTCCCCCTTGACTGGTTGTATCCGTGTTTGTTTTGGGGCTATTCCCACAAAATGTTTTTTCGGGGCAACAAAAATATCTTAAAGATACAATTTGTATGGTTCCGGGAACTCCCTGAAAACTACTATCATATCTAATGATATATGATGCATGATAGATGATATGTGATATTGACATATGATATGTGATATATGATTTGATATATGATGATATGATATATGACACATGATATATGATGATATGATATATGAAAAAATAGATATCAAAAACACCAAAAACAGCCAATCCCACAACAACTAAAACAAAGTTTTTCCAAACAAAAAAAAAATCCCCCTGAGCTTCCGGACCCCAAATGGTACATGTTCCTGTGACTGGCACAATGGTGGTTTCCATACGAAAATTGGAACCACAACACCGACGCTCCGCGAAGAAGAACCGCAGATCCACTGCTTCACCTCTCCCGTTGGGAGAAGATGAAGATCGATCATCCCCGGGCGGGACCGGTGACCGGTGGTGTCCGTCGTGGGTTTTTTGTTTTTTAAGGACACGGTCACATGGGGGTTTGTTCCAAAGGGTCGTAGGTTTTTTAGGGGGGGGTGGAAGTAGGGTGGGGAAGTTAGGGTGATGAAGAAGGTGAAACACCAAAGCTTCATCCATGTGTGGCAGATTTTTTTTTGACTGAAAACCTGGATTATGAAGAGAGGGTGAACCAGAATGAAGAAGGGGAAAAAGAAAAACAGATTTGTTGAGGTAAAACCATAGAAAAAATACCACCATAATAATAATGATGTTTTCTGAAACTGACAGTCTTACCAGGTTGGATAGTCCTAATAGAAAAAGATCCACCTTTTCAACCATCATTTCTGGAGGACTTTTATCTAAGGCACAGATCTTACAAAAAACAAGGTCAGGTGGTTAGGGCAGAATCTCTTCGACTATATTTGCAATTGTAAAAGGAGGGATGAAGGTTGGTCTTAGTTTGAATAAAACAATATTTTGCTAGCAAGCTTTCCAAAAATCAGCTCCAAACACATCAATTCAACTAAATCTTATGTTATGAATCTGATCATTGCGTTTCATGATTTTTTATGCGCCAATGCTTTCCCTTTCCAAAAACGATTTTCCCTTGGACTGCAGGTGCCGACAGATTCCCACCTTCTGTAAGATTTAGATCATCCACGAAGAAGGTCTTCTCCAAGGGATCATGAACACCACCCAGATCAATGACCAGTTTGTTATTCATAAAAACCCAAACATCCTTAGCGCCCCATCTGGATGGTTCCGGCACGGTTCATGAAGATGGTTGGTTAGGTTACCGGCCCCAAGACACCAACTGTTCACCCAAGACTCATCATCACCACGAAAGGTGAAGGAGAGGCCAGGGATATAAACGAAGGACGCGTGCATCTCAAGAGTGAAGTAGAAGTTGTGACTCTTGTTGTCCAAACCTCAAGTCTTTGGCAAACGCCAAAGAAGGTCAGAGTTTATGTTCATTGGAATGATCAATCACTGAAATCGAACATGTTTCTGATCAAAATTCCTGATTCAAATCTATTACCCCTTATTCAAAACCTGAAAACCTTGTAAGATTCCATCACATCCATCACCAGCTTCGACAAAAGGTGTCGCCAAAAGACCAATCCGTGTATCATTCCATCCCTGTCCATCAAGGGGAAAGAAGTGTTCATCGTCGTGAACATAGGTGCCAGTAGCAGACTTCACAAAATCCATCCTGCGCAAAAGTCAAGTGCGACAAGGGAAATTGCACTGTGAGAACTCTCCTGCCCCGGGTTAAACTACTGTTGATGGCTGAAATCCTGCACCACCTGGGATCTATAAGACCATGTAAATAATGGGATATTTACCATATCAACTGGTGCAGGATTCTGAACCATCAACAGTAGGTACTGAAGGTGCGAGGCGTTCTTTTTACAAAACGGTTTTGCAGGCATTTCAGAGAATCCTGTTGGGTCCTCTCCTAATGGCGAAAACTTGAGCATCAAACCTTATCCCCTGCTGATGATGATGATGATGATGATGATGATGATGATGATGATGATAAGGATGATGATGATGCTGCTGCTGCTGCTGCTGATGCTGCTGCTGCTGCTGCTGCTGCTGCTGGTGCTGCTGCTGGTGCTGCTGCTGCTGCTGCTGCTGGTGNNNNGGCGGTGGCGGTGGCGGTGGCGGTGGCGGTGGCGGTGGCGGTGGCGGTGGCGGTGGCGGTGGCGGTGGCGGTGGTGGTGGTGGTGGTGGTGGTGGTGGTGGCGGTGGCGGTGGCGGTGGCGGTGGCGGTGGTGGCGGTGGCGGTGGCGGTGGCGGTGGCGGTGGCGGTGGCGGTGGCGGTGGCGGTGGCGGTGGTGGTGGTGGTGGTGGTGAAGGCGATGATCATGATGACGACATTTGTGGATTCTTGAGGGGCAGGGGAAGCAACGTCAGATAGAAATGAGGTCGTAACCCCAAAATGTAATCCCAAATCCTTATTTGGGGGTTTTGCAGATTTTTGCAGGCAGTAAAAAATCAAATAGCAAAAAATGCCTCATCCAGTTTGGGTTCGACTAAGATTTGAGAGACAATTTCGATAACAATGGCATCTTGCAAGTAAAAATTTGAACAGGGACCTAATCACAACATGTAGCAATGTCATTTCCCCTGAAAATCCTGTCTTTTTAAACGGATAATATGTCTGTATAAACCCTGCCACTCTCTGTCGGTCCGTGTCCTGAAGTTCCTTCGAATATTTACTCCTGGAACGTCTCGGAACCACATGTCGAAGTTCTCTTTGTTCGACAAGGGTCGGGGCGGCCAAGCTGAAGCATTGTCATCTCAGTTGACACTCGGTGAATCCGATGGCAACCTCTTGACACCAAAAATACAATCTGAAACGCCAGAATCTGTTGAACTCTGTAGAAAGGACCTCACATGTTTTTTACCTCACCATCCTCACCAATTGAAATTTAGGGAAAACCCCCTGTTATCGAATTTCCAAAACAACCACATCTCGCAATTTCCAGGTCACAACTCAAAAACATCACAAACCTCTCAGTCTTTCAAACTCACTCGCCAAGGGTCTTTGAGGATTGTAGATTGGCTTCTTGTCGTCTCCCAAAACATCTTCTACCATTCCTGCAACATGTCCGTTGAAGCTCTGGAAGTCTGGATGACTTTCTTGAAAATCGCCTTAGGTCGGAAGGTCGGACCCGGCGAGTCGATCTTTGTTGGGCTGAAGGTTAGACGGGACCCAAAAAAAAGGCGGCGTTCCGGGGAGGGGATTGATTTTGGATCATGTTAAATCATGTTTTTTCTTTAGCCCATCTATTTTGAGAGGGCATGCTTGACATTGGCGGATGGATCAAATGGACCGAATGCACCTGTTCTTGTAAAAATCTTTCTAGGGTCAATGAGTCAATGAGCTATGTTTCATCAACATCTACTACAGCTATGTTGCTAAGATATGGGTGCTTCCCAAAATAGGGGTATCCCAAAATCGATGGTTTATGATGGAAAACCCTATTAAAATGGATGATTTGGGGGTACCATTATTTTTGGAAACACCCACAATGGACGAATCGCTGAATTTCTTCACCTCTCCCCCAACCCCACCCGCTTACCGCTGGCATAAAGCTGCCCAAGTGACGGAGCACCGCATCGAAAAAGATGGTCCCTGGACCTGCCAAGACCAAGTCGCGGATCTGCGGCGACAGGTGGTCCAAGTAGGGCGAATCCTGAGGCAGAGGCCACCACCGTCATCTGGGGGAAAGGTTGGGGGTTGGCGAACTGGAATCTGGTTTAATGCTTGTTTTTTTTACAAACATATAAAAGGAGGGTACTGAACAAATGCATGAAAAAAGACTTGACTTTGGAAATCTTATATTACTGGGAATTCAGAATCAAATAAACAGATTGCAATGAACTGTAGCAAGTAGTGCATCAGAAATGGTATGAAACATTTTTCCCTCTAGAGCTTTGAGGCACTGCTCAAGTCGTAAATCCAATGTCACAAATCATCTCAACAAAATATCTCAGAAAAAAACGCGTAACTTTCCTTCCTGAAAAAAAAAACTCACATTTTTCTTGGACCAAAGGATCCTAAAAATTCACCTTCACTTTTTCTCATTTTCTGGTTGGCATCCAACCTGGAAAGACATCTACCTGAGATTCCCAAGGTAACACCAAGGCGCTAGATTTTTCCCGGTGGATGGTAACCGCCCATCCTCTGACCTCACCAAACTTCGACAAACTTCGGGAGATGTCAGCCGTCTCATTTTTTCAACAAAAATCCTCGACTTTTTTGAGGTGGATTATCCCTTGGTATACCCCTATACAACCATGGTTTTTCATAGGGTGGGGCCTGGGGTTATAACTACCTCATAACTAGGGGGGCCCCTTTCTTGTGGTTGGTGGTTTTTTTCCCATCCCATTTGTTCAAAAATATGCGCGTCCGTCGTCAAAAACTGATGATTACTCTACCGGTACGGATGGAAAATAAAAGATATTCAAAACCACCATCCAGTTTTCTCATTACTTCAGGCATTTTTGAGTGAAATCTTACCACTCACAAAAAGCTACCTTGAAATCCTATAACCCAAGCCGCTTGTGTGTACGCGACAATGCACCACGGTGTTGCAACAACACCTCAGCAGGAAATCATCGGAGGATTCCCGACATGTCTGCCTATCCGAAACAGGAACAGTAATGAAAGAGTCATAGAAACGGTAGTTCAGTACCAAAGTTGTTAAAGAACCCCATCTTTCACCGAAGACTAGCAGCTAGCGATTCACACCAGTACCTGAATCGCCCCCAAGATTCAGCACAAAATGCACAAGAGACAAGTTGATATAGCTTCTCAAAGTTCTCACAGAAAAGGTGGGATTTTCAGAACTTTTTTTCTCTTTGTAGCAACTTTCTGCATGGCAAACACCGAGGCACAAGATCCTTCTTACAGTTCAACTGGTCACACCTCTCCAGGGGTTGTGATCCAGATAGAGGAGCCGAAATTCCAGACTCAAAAATTCATGGAAAATCACAAAGCAGTTTTTAAGCCGTTCAACAGCAGTTCCAATCCACTTATCATTTTCAAAATGTCTTTTATTTCACCTATACTTAGGATTTTTGCAATGATCTACCTGGACAGTATGCGGTTTGTAATTGCTCACAGATTCTTATCAATGTTTAATACATTTTGAATAGGAGGATCTCTATATTGACCTTGACCCTTGCCAGTGTTACTAGGAGGAGCATCCCAACGTATGCCCACGTTGCCTGCAAAAGCCCCAAAGTCCACTCAGAAAGAGCGCCCATCGCCGCATCGCGGCAGCGTAAGTTTGTGAGGATTTCCCTGCCCCTTTTTTTATAGGGGCTTGCACCACGCAGTCATCAGGCTCAAGCTTTTTGATCAAGAACCCCAAATGCCTCATACTGGTTAAAATTAAAGCCACCAATTTGTTACACCTTTTAGATTCATCAATTCGATGTGAAGAACGTCTTTGGCGCATGATTGTTGGTTGGCAAGAGTACTTAGGTGCTAGGGAAGCAAGAAAATACACTATACACTGCATCAGTCAACTGAAGAAGGCTGATGCAGCCAGTCCACCTCTTTTTGGATGCCGCGTGTCGTGGCAATTCCCACCGTTGGGGCTGTTCAAAGTTCCAGAGCTTTGACATCCAGTGATAAAAGTCAGCAAGAGAACCAACACATCAAAGTATGAAATATGTGTGAAACCATCTGAATAGAGAGAACGTGCCATTTGGATGCCAAACTGGAACACACTTTTTTGCATCGACGTATCAAATCACAGCCATGTTGATGTCCTCGCACATTGAAAAGCCAATGGTGTCTTCAAGATAAACGTTACAACATGAAACAGGTTGGCAATCTGAAAATCTCGATGGCGTGTTCCTTTGGTCTTTGAAATGTCCACAACAGTAAGTCAGCAACTTCTTTTTTAATCTTGAAATGGAATGTACATCTGACGGATACTTTCTTTTCAAAGGCTGACATGACTCCAAACAAACATGCAAAAAAGAAGATCCAGTAGCCCTGCCCGCAAAGATTGCTTGTTAGATCTCAATCAGTCCAAAATGTGCCAGCAAAAAGTTTTTGGATCGGGAACAAAGTAGATGGCGCAGCTATGCAAAACTCCTAAATTCATGGTTCTCTTAGTGCCTATAATCATAAATCTACAAAACTACAATAATACACATCTACTTCGACTCCAGGATACGACGCAACCAGCTGACCATGGCACCTGTGCGGACACTTCACCAGCTGATAAGAAACGCGTCTGCACCGTTCCTTGGCACTTTTTGTCGACTCCTCTCTAGCGGTGTGGAAGGGATCCTAAAAATTCAGCCAAGCTTTGCAAGATACATTACTCTATAGACTCCCTAACATACAGATATATAATAATATAGAATTGATCACATCTATGAACTCACCTATTCTGTACTTGTGTTTTGCAATATTGCTTCACTTTGAGGGGTCATTGATTTTATCTATATACAAAAGCCAGTAGCAGGATCTGACCCCTTGGAGACAATCTTTACTCTTTTATATCCCAGTGCAAAAATAAAAGTTGTGTCAAGTCAAGTCTATTCCAGAAATTGACTTCAAACACTTCAAGGTTTGAAAGTCAATGCCATCCCAAAAAACCTCGGACCTCGGTTTCATCCATTTTGGTACTAAGGGCAACCTTTTTTTGTTGGCCAAGGCGCCACCTTTCTGGATGAATGCAAACAACAAGCGTCCATCGGACAACTTGACTGCATCGGCCGCCACCAGCTCAGCCTGAGATGATGGTTCCGGCTGGTTCACCTACAGGACCATCACCCATGAAAAGAAAGGAAAATGATCGATTCACCAAACCTCCAAAAAACTCATGTGCAAAATCTTAATTTTCAGGGGTTTATGTTTTTTAAGGTCAAGAGGAAAAAATATGAAGGGACACAGAAAAAAGACATCCCCATCACAGTGAGAGTTGGACGTGCAGGTCTAAAGTGGCATTATCACAAAAGCTAAAGTACTCATTTCCTGTCTTTTGGCATATTCTGCCTACACACATGCCAGAGGATACATATCCAAAAAGACCTGGTCACGAAATCGACATTTCAAGAGTTTTGTTGTGCAAGTACTGTATTTCTTAACGTTGGAAGCTCTTAAACAATTCATTGATGAAGCCGCTTCTTGTCAGATCATCCAAATCCCAGGGTCCGCGCCTCGGCCCAAGCCACTTCCTTACATGCAGAGACATGTCCATCAGCGCTGACACCACAGACCTGGCAGCTTCTCATAGCTTCCCATGAATCTTTGGAAATAGGACTCAGGAGCTTCTCATTTTACGTCTTTTCATATATCACTAGCATCAACAGTGGAACAGTTTCAAAAAAATCCCTTACATAAATCAACTCTTTTGGTAACTTTGACCTTAGTGCTGAGCTCACCAACTGTACACTCTCCCTTGTGTGAAAGGGAATACAATCCGTATACATAAATCAACCAACCACGGTTTTTGCTCATGGCTCAGTTTGATAGTCTTTCTCCGCCCTTTCTCCCGTAATTTATGAGGGGAATTTGGCGACGTCCAGCAATCGAAATGGAATCCAAAAGGGGCCCATGAAGCCAGGTCATTAATGATTGGTTGATTTTAGACTACGGAAAAGGTAAGATCCAACTTATACCACAAATAGACCAAGATGAATCCAAGACATATCGAAAAGGGCCTCTATTTTGAAATTTTGGGACCAAAGTATAAGGACACACATCTTCACACAATTTCCTTACGTCAAAAAAGAAAGGAAAAACAAATGAAAAGGACACCAGCGTAGAGCCCAAACAAAAGCCCTAAAATAGATAGTTCATGTCATCCAATAACAAACACACGAAGAGGCAAGCAGCAAGCAGCAAAACAAGCCACCCATCCAGAATCCAGACAATCAGAAAGATATTTGGGTACACAAATGGATGAGAGCATCAATTCCAGCCCACCAACAGGAAGGGGGACACATGACCATCCAAGCAGAATGGAGAAAATGACTGCAAGCACTGACACCATCACCTAGACCGGGAGACAAACGCAAAGGATGCAGATTGTGAAAGTGGGCAAGGAAAAATTAACCTAAACCCAACATCGAAACCACCCAGACTGACAAAAATGTACAGAAGAACTCAAAGTGGGAGCCAAAGAGACCGCAATGACACCACCACCCAAACCAGGATGGATGCTATAAAGAACGGAAAACCAAAACGGAAGACAAAAATGTCCAAAGGTCCCGGACATCACCTCAGCCACCGATGCTGCAACAATAAGTAGACAAATAGGGAGACACTGAGGCTGAAAGCAGCCTTCAAATCATGCCACAACATGGGCCCCCTTTCAAATCAGTAAGCACCTCAAGGGCAAACTGTTTAGAGAAAAAAAAAAGGGTTCCCCATGTTTTTTTCCAAGCATTCGAAAAAAATCCATCCCATATTTTCTCATATTTTCCCATGATATCTCGGCCTTGGCAATGCTATTTTTTCCAGCTGGTTGCAAATAGGTGAAGGTGCTTGGTGTCTGAGGCCCTGAAGGTAAAGAAACAGATCCCACGAAGGAGTTGTAGCCGGTCTCCAGCACCTTCCAAGGCAAGTGCTACAGTGGTTGACAAGTTCGAAGAAGAGACTGTTGATGGTTCAGAAATCCCAAACAACCACCGTTTGGATGGTGCTAAAACCTTGTAAATAATGGGATAACCTATATACCAACCTCAACCGGTTTTCAACAGCCGGATTTCTGAACCATCAACAGGATCACCCAACAAAGCCCAAAAAGGTCATTCCAAGCTACCGTAGGTTCTCCAACCGCAGTCATCTGATGCGTGGAGGGATGCAAACGAACCAATGACATTTTCGTCTTCTTCTCGGCTCCAGAGTAATAGGAGTAAGCAAAAAGGTTTTGAGACACCAGGGCCTCAGTAAAAAACATAAATGAAATGTGAAGCAAAGGCAATGCTACACAAAACAATGGTAGGCACTTAATGATTTATGTTAAAACATGTAAAAAAAAATGTCATCCCCACCTTTTTGGAAGCCTTTTTTTGCACATCTCAAGCAAATTTCCATAGGGGTCAGGGTATTTTCGAGATTTTGGACGCATGTTCTTGCAGGCTGAGACCCTGCAAAGCACTGAGAGTTTGTGTCTTTTAGACTGTATGAAGGTTGTTGTTGAGGCCATATCTCACAAAAATATGTACATATGCATATATTATATATCTATACACATGTCACAGGTTAAACCGGCCCCTCACTCACAAATTTCTCAAAACCCAACCAATCTGCATTTCCTGGGCCCAACATCCTTCCCCACGGTGCTTAGCTCCCCCCCGGTGGCAAAAAACCCATGATGCAACAGCTTGTACCGTTGGCCAAGACACCAAGTCACGCAGATACATGTCTGGCCTCTTGGTTTCCATCACAAAGTAATGGGAGCTAATCGCCAACAAATCATCTTCCTCAAGGCCGACACATTGACAAAAAAGAACAAAAAAAGAAACAACAAATCCAGCTCCGCACCAAAAAAAGGGAACAACGAACCCGGGCTTCTCTTTAAAAGTAATAAACATGTAATTTTAAAACAATGCTAAGCAAAAACCAGGGGGAAGTTTTCACGGGGAAAGTCAGGTTGTTGAAACAACCGCGGTTGTTGCCAGGCATCTGAAAGTCTCATCCATGTCGCTGATAGCTCCTGAGATCAACAAGGAGAGATACCAATTTCTGTAAACAAACGTTGATGATTCGGAAATCCGGCGAGAAAACTACCTGGGATATATAAAACGCTGCAAATCATGGGATATTTACCATGTCAATCTCCCATTTTTCGTATGGTTTCATAGAAAACAGGTGTTTAGCCGGATTTCTGAACCATCAACAGTCGTACTGGAAATCACCCCCCTCTTACAACAGGAAATTTATTTGTCCACGCAAATGGTGGGTGCCTTTGTTCCTCTTGTCATGTTAGATGGCCGGAGATCTGCGACATCCCAACACTTAAAGATTGCTGCACTGCTCTTACTGTAGATGATTTTCGGATATGGGGGTTTCCTAAAATGGTGGGTTTCCCCAACAACCATGGGTTTTCCTACTAAAAATGCTCATTTTGGGGTGTGGAGATTGGGGGTACCACCAATTTACGGAAACACCCTTTTTGTAGTTGTAGGACTCTAACGGATTCTTGCCCCTCTGAACGAACCCCCCCTCCTTGGAGGTTGCTCCAATCTCCTCTTTGGATGGGAGTTGGCGGAAAGCCACTACAAAGGAGTCCTGAGTTTTCAGCCAGGATTGGAGATGATAGAACCAGCTGGCTTAAGAGAATTTTGATGCTAAAATAATGCCTCAAAATTTTTGATGATCCGAAAAAAATGTCCAATGAATAAGCATTCCTAGTTTCCACCTCCCCCGGCTTCCATCCCAACCATCGCCTCGGTGAGCTTGGTTGCAGCGAGGTGTGACATTGACACCTTGGCCTTGGTCGCCGCGTTCAACGACAAAATGCCCCCCCCTCCCAGGTGTATCAAGTTAGGGGGTAGGTTATTTTTAACAAAACATCCATATTTTTTGGTGGGTTTTGTATGCCCAGTTATACCTGTATGGTCATTTGGGAAGAGAAAACCACCACGCTTAGTTCCAACGAATTTACAACTTGTAGACTTAGACAATAATTGTGAAGGTAGGTTCCACTACCAAAAACTCATTTCAATATCATAAATACCCTTGAAGTGCGAAACCCTCCAGCCACAGTAGTAACAGTAGGCAACTGTTGAGCTTACATCTTTAGTCAGGGATCCTGAACTAAACCTGCGGAAATGTCACTGTTACTGGGGGGGAGCATCTCAATAGATACCAATGTTATCCAATGTTCATATACATTGTTTTTGGGGTGAAAAAAAAAGGGGGGAAATCTGACATCACAAATACCCCCCCACATTGCGGTGTCTCGTTGCGGGGTGACCGTGACGTGACGTGCTTGTTTCGCGGCAAGTCGCTCCAAAGCGATATTTTCCAAGAAGGTTCACCCCTTCAGAGACTTGAACCACCACCGCACGGCCTCGGGGGTCGAGCATTTCGTAGGGAGATCAGGAGATCAGGCATTTCTGAACAGCAGGTGTGGCAGGGAAACAGCAAAAAAATCCCTATGCCGAAACCCCCCCAAAAAAGGCCTCCCATGGTTTCACCAAACAAGCATACCACCCTGGAGGCAGAGAGTGGAACCAGTTCCACTGTCCTTGGTTATGCAAATTTTGCATTACAATGTCAGTCGCGCTGGTCATCAAATCAAATAAAAACAGACACGGCATAGTTGGAAAAAAATCCACAACGACTTAGTGAACATCTGACTTCCGGAAATCGATTCAAATCATTTCAAATCACCTGTATACATATGTGTACATGAAATGTTGGTGAGAGTCTGTCGAAGCTCTTTCGCCAGCAAATAGGGCGAACTCATCTCTACCTCTCACGGCGCGCAGTGGAATTTGAATCTGATTCATGGGTCACTTGGTTCACTTGGTTGCCATGCTGGCTGGTTCCGGATTTCTCGGCCTTTGATTTTCATGATTCTCCCTTTTTCACCACGATGATTCTCACGCCTTGAAGCCAGTCAAATCGGATTTGTCCAGCTGGCCAGTGACCAAATAGCCTGTAGTACTGCTGGGATTTTTTCTTTGGTCAAAAAAGGAATCATCAAACCAAGCCATTGGATTTTTTCGAATCGACCAAACTCCTGAAACAAAGACTATTCCAAAAAATTCCCAACGGTCGGACCCACGGGTCACGGACCCCGAACAAACCTGAGTATCTAATAGCTCTTTACGCAACTTCCCATCTCGGGGTCCGTTGGGATTCGGTCCCACCTGCACCCTCCTCCTCGGAGTCTCGATATGCAACCAGCAGTTTCCCGCCAAGCGTTACCTCACAGGGCAATGTCATCAATTGAAAGCTTCCGGTAACTTTTATTTGAACCAATTCTGCAGGAAAACCAGAAAATGTGTGTATAAATACATATGTATCCACAAACTATGTATATATATATATATATGTGCAATGTTTCACATTAGACATTGTTCATCGCTCATAGGATTCCAATGTGGAGTTTGGGATCAAGGAGAAAACAGGGTACCAGTTTGTCGTGTGGTGCATAGTCCCCACCTTAGGTTTCTGGGTCCCCTGTAAGATATCCCCACTTGAGACTCCGTCTGCCTTTATGGTAGCGGAA
>DF243204.1:34789-88640 GCA_000507305.1 Breviolum minutum Mf 1.05b.01 | reverse complement strand
ATAATTGTCCTACCATGACCAGTTGGGGCGGTGTGGTGGGGGGTCAGGGACTGTACCATATGTATATAATCTGTGTGTGTGTGTATTCATTTCTAGGTAGTGTTTTATCCCCATCCATTTGAAAAGTCTGCCCAAGTCAAAATGGGTGAACATCTTACAGTATGTTTTGGCTTTGTGACAATTCCACCAAAATCTTTGAGAAGCCACCCTAGAAATTCAGCAGCCACAACAAAATGCATGTTGGACCAAAATCATACGGTGAATAACAAGCTAAAGAAAAGATGTTCAGGAGCCAATCAGCAGAGCAACACCTAAGAAATCTTCCTCGTTCAAAAAACATGCGTGGTTTCCTCCTGAAAATATCCCATAGGATTCATGGGACTGGTATATCTACCTATTTTTTCAGAGATTCTTGAGGGCGGCCCCAATCTTCCCCATTGCTTCCCTAAGAAATGTTTCGAAGTACCAGTTCCGAACCCCTCTCCCTTAGGAAGCCTATAAAAAAAATTCACCATGAACAAAAATCAACCATGCATCTGTGCAATTTATTGAAAATCCTTAACCTGAATGTTTCGGCCATTTTGGGGCCCGGATTCCTTTACTAAACTCACTACCAAAATTGGGGTGACTACTCGGTAAGGTCGCCATCAATTGCCTAGATACATGGGCCGGTGGGCCCCTAGCAGTTTTTGAATGCAGGCGAAATAAACCCATGGCCAAATGGCCGAGAAAATTTTCAATGGCTTTCACTGGGGGGTATTTCACCCTACTTTTTGTAGGGCCCCATGTCACTCCATTTATAACTGATGACTTTCTGGTTGGTGGTTTCAACCCCTTTGAAAAATATTAGTCAAATTGGGAATCTTCCCCAAATAGGGATGAAAATACAAAATCTTTGAAACCACCACCTAGCTTTGGGCCCATGTACCCCTTTTTTCCACGGATCTCGCTCAAACAAATCCGGAGCTTCACCCCCAAAATAGCTCTTCGGAGTCCGCTTGACATCGTGTCAAACAAAAAAGTCCAACTTCTGAGGATTTCTGAGGGGTGTTCAAAAATAACCAAAAAAAAAAACGCTCTCTTGGCGGAACTTACGGCAGTTTATGTTTGACATATAATGAATACAGTAATATTGCATTGTGTAAAAAAAATACATTTTTCATGAAAAAACAACAACACTCTAAACGGAAAGACCTCCCATGAATCCCTTTTTCCCGGCGGTCTCAACTTCACGGAAACCGAGCGTCGCGTCGTGGTGTCTAGGCATCGCGGCGTCACGGTGGCGGAACTCCCGGAACACTGGCGCTCCACGCCACTCAGGCGACGGTTGCGTCGGCGGTTTTCACCTCGGTGGCACGGTGTTGGGGCCCTGTTTCCAGTGTGGGTCTGTTTGAGGGGGGTATGTTCTATCTGTCTATCTTCTATCTATCAATCTATCAAACGAAGAAAAAGGGAATTAGAGGTATAACTCTACTGGTGGCGTTTCCAACTTATAACCCACTTAACACTGGTTTGGGTTGGGGTTAGCTCTCCATCAAAATACCAAGTTCCTCAATCAAAAAAGTGCGTGTAGTTTAACAGCTCACGCCGAAAAAGACTACGACCTCCCAGAAAAATGTGGAAAATTGCTCCAATTGAAAAAAACAGGAATTTCACCGACTCTATTTCGAGACCTTCATTTGATTAGGGAAAAAAAACCTTGAAGAATGATGAAATTTCACCAAATGTAAACTCATGGATTTTGCAACATGTCACTGTGTTTGTTGGGGGAAAAGATTTCAACCATCTCCGAGCTCCAATCTGGGATGATGATGATGATGATGATGATGATGATGATGATGATGATGATGATGATGAAGACTAGTTGGTGGTTGAACCAACCCATTTGAAAAATATGCTGGTCAAATTGGATCGTTTCCCCAGGGTTCGGGATGAAAATAAAAAATATTTGAAACCACCACCCAGAAGATGATGATGATGATGATGATGATGATGAAGTTGATGTTATTCGGCCCCCTTGTTCGCACACAAATCTTTACCAGTAACATGTCCACTTTTCCAGTTGCCCTTTTGGTGGCCAAAAGTTGCCACTTCCCTGTCCCCTTTCTGACAGCAGGGTTGTAACAGCAACGTTCAAATCTTGACATGACATTCCATACTGGTTGTTTAAGAAGGATCCTTATAATGGCTTACTACAATCCTCATACAACTGGGTAGGATTTCATCCCCTATAATGGTTTATTATAATCCCCTATATAATTGGGTAGTAATAATCCCTGTACAACTGGGTAGGATCTCATCCCCTACAGCACATTTTGGATGGTTTTGGCCACTCAAATTGCATTCCCGTTGGATGCAACTGGGTAACTCTTCCTCCGAGTCAGTTCTCCATAAGTGCAACTGTGGCAATGCCTCGTGACCAGTCACTGGGGGGATGATTTGGATGTTTCAGACGTTCGAACTTAATGGTTGCTAACTAAGTATAGGTCGTACTTTGGTGATGTGGTGATGTGGTGATACATCTGCATGGTCACGCACTGACACACTTCTAATAGTTGGTGGGCGCAGTTTAGAACTCATTTTAGCAAAACTAAGATGATGTTGGTGAAATCGGATTCTGCAACCCCAAGTGATTTTTTGCAATTAACAAAAGTGTGGAGAAAAAAACAACCACGTTCAGAAACCACCACCAAACCTATTCTTCTAGCTAGCTATGATACATGGCAAAATGGGAAAATCTGCTTTCCCTGTTTGTCAGACCATCTGAAATGTTCGCCATTCACAGGGGTCATATTACCAACCCAAACTATGCACTAAGGGGATATATCTCGAAATTCATATGTTTACAGTGTTAGATCCCTCCAAAATTGGTTGCATTTAATGATCCCTGCTATGACTCTGGAACGAAATTGATGAAAAAACAGGTGATTTTGTTCAGATGGCCTAATTGTAAAACAAAAACACAATCTGGGCCTCTACCAGTTGTCCATGGGGTTATAACCTCTATAAATGGCCGAAAATAAATAGATAACTGGGGCTGCTTCTTGGGATTATAAATCCATGTAAAATTTGGGTGTTGGGGTCCACCTGGTGGCAAAGGTACCATTTTTGCTCAGTTTTTGTTGAAACGGTTCCACCTTTTTGTTATTGCAAAAACCTGCGGATACTTTCCGAATGAAATACTGGTTGTTTAGTTTTGGATCCTTACAATGCTTTATGAAATAATCCCCACATAACTGGGTAGTATTCCATCCCCAACCTATATCCAAAACAATCAAGCTATTCTTCATTGCTCAGTTGAGGTTGGTAGTTCTCATCCCCATTTTCTTTACTGTACATACATTACGCAAACCCGAAAACTAAAATGTTGAACCCAAAACTGAAGGTTTGGTTCAGATGTTTTTCCTTTCCAACACAGTGATTTTCAGCTTCCAATGGTCCAATCGCAAGAAAAAAGTCCATCCCAAAATCTCAGGATTCGCCTGCATTCTGCTCCATTGAGACATCCTGAGTTGGCACAGAAGTTGGGTCTTACAGAGAATCCATGATGATGCTTGTGGTGGTGGTGATGATGATGAGGAGGAGGATTGGAAAAAAGGTTCCATCAAAGTTCCCCCCATGGTGATTTACCACAGCATAAACTTGCAAGAATCAACTTGAACAAGTCCACCTAAAGGTGAAGCGTGGTACTAAAAAAAACACATGAAGAGATGAGTAAATCATACTACACCCAACAAATTTCTATATATTGGGATGCCATCACCTCTATCGCATTGGCTGGTATACATTTGCATGTAAAACCCTTCCCAGAAACAAACACCGACTCATGGCCTTGGCAGAGGCATCCAGCGAGGGGGAGAATCCCTATGGTTTTTTTAAAACGAGATTCACCATCTGTGATTAAAAACGCTATATGCGTGTTTCCTTAAATGGTGGTACCCCCGAAACACCCCAAAATGATCATTTTTAGTAGGAAAACCCATGGTTGTTGGGTACCACCATTTTAGGAAACCCCCATATCATTATGATGAAATTAAACACAAAAATTCCTTGGAAGATCTTGAAGGTTGGCAAAATGGTGAGGTAGTAACATGGGAAAAGAACACTCCGCTAAAACAATCGCCAGTTTGCCCCTTTTTTGTTTGGATGGGACTAAAAAAAAACGATCCAGCTTCTTTTTGGCGAACCGTTTAAGGGAGTTCAAATACATAAGGAACTGGAAGATGAGGGATATTGTATACTCCATGTGCAAAATATCACTTAATATCGCCATTCCATCCGATCACGGGACCTCATCACGAAATACTGTTGATGGAAGAAATCCTGCTAACCACCTGGGATGTAAAACACCATGTAAATAATGGGATAAACTACCAAACTCAACTGGTGGATGCCGGATTTCTTCCATGAACAGTATCACCGTCCATGTTTTTTCCAGAGATCCTTCTTTCTTCCAAAACCATGCACATGGCTTGCAAAGATTGGACCTCAACACCGGGCACTTTAGGTGGGCCACGTTAACCAGTGATAAGTAAGGTGAAATAACACCACTTATAGGGGTCAAAGAAACCACTTATAGGGTGGGCCCAAAAAACCAGTTATGCATGGAGATGTAGTAGCGTTTCTTGCCCCAGTTACCCGTTTATCTTCGGCCATCTATAGGGGTTCGGCCATTCCATTTATAACGATCGATGTTGCACTTGCACCGAACGACACTGATAACATGACAGCCTGTCGCTCCAGATTGGGGGACGCTAGATCCCTAAGATTCCCACACAAGTGGGCCCAAAAACCAGTTATAAATGGAGTTGTGGGGCCCCTAAAAGGATGGTTTTTTGACTCCAGTTGTCCATTTATACACCATTTAATTACAGGGGTTATAATGTTGATAATTTGAAGCCTTACTCAAACACTGGGGTCTTTTCAGAAAGATTATTCAACAAATAGTCTTCTGACTTTTAGGCTTAATGTTGTTCCATCGCATTTCTGTAAAGCTTTGGTCAAGAAAGTCCGAACCTAAAATGGCGTCAGTTTGAGAAACAAAATCCAATCCTTCCTACGAGCTTTTTTAGTCTCAGGATGGCAACAAAAATCTCGCGAAAACTAATCATTTGGGGCAAAATGTCCTAAAATTCCTAAACCCGAATTTTGTGGTAGCTATTTGGGAAAATGGCAGGTGTGCTGGTTGCGATGAAATTTGCACAGAATCATACAAGGTGGGCCCAAAAACCAGTTCTAGATGGAGTGATGGGGCCTCGATAAGTAGGATTTTTTGACCCCAGTTGTCCATTCATATGAGCCACGAAAAAAAGCCGTATTACTTTCCATTATACTGATTGTATCATATAGAGATCTCAAACATCATGGTTTATGAACTTATAATCCTCTATGAAACTGGGTACGCAATATATTCCATACCCCAACCAAAAAATAACCCAAGCAAGCCGTTGTTTTTTTTTTCGTGGCTCATAATGGCATGCCATTTCCCCCATCATAACCTCATCTATAACTGGGGTTTTTAGGGAGCCCACCTTCCATGCCCTGAAGCTTCAAATTCGGCTTTTAAGCAGCGGGGGCCCTTAAAAACCAGCAAGCAAACAGTTACAACCAAAGGTGAAATCACACGTTTTTGAATGTTCTTCCAACCAACCTATCTGGCCAAATTATAATATTTCACCAACCAAGTTTTCCCTGAAATAGGATTTTTTTCCTTACTAAACCACCATTTGGGGTGAGGTCGTGTGAGGTCGCTATATTTGGCCAGAACCTATTGGATTTTTTTGCCGGGGAAATCCAAAAACTTGCCTTATAGTTAGTTTCAGAGACTTCCATGGTGTTGTTTTTCAGGCACCCAGTTTTCTTGCAGGAAAAACAAAAAAGTAGACTTGACTCAAACAGCCAAGATTGAACTACCAAGGTCTGTTTTTGGTCAGCTCAAAATGGTGATCGGATCACTGGGTTTTATTTCGCCCAAAATACTTATAAATGGTGATCGTATTCCTTGGGGTGAAAAAAAACCACTGATCCGATCACCTTTGATCCGATCACTTCCGTCCCGGGACATCCAAGTGGAAAGCTTTCTTTTTGGAACTTCGATAAAACCCAAGTTGCCCATGAAGCCGGGATCCAATCGAAGGGGATTCTGTCAAAAACGTGACCGTTGAAGCGCGACCAAGACTGGAGGATGTCGGCGAGAATTTCCTGCAGGTGGTGGTTTTCCCCAGGCATTTTTTCGAAAACATCCAACCGTTCAATGTGGATATATAAATATACCATTTTCCAAGAAATCTCCAACAGGACCCACTGAACGTACCCCTAAACCTGGGTATCTAATAGCCCTAGCAACTTGCTTCGGGGTCCGTTGGCAAGGTCCCGTTCAATTTTTGATGGACATTTCAATGAATCCTATGAGCCTATGGGCCTATGGGTATACACATACATACATACTCACACCATGAGACGTCAGTTGGGTTCTAGGTCTAGTACTTGGATTTGCGACTGTTCGATGCTTGGAAAAAAATCCAAAAATATTCTCCCAAATGGTGGTGAAGAATGGTGATGAATCCAATGGTAAAAGGTAAAAATCACCTTAAACAAATTCAAGAATATGATACCAATACACTCCCTGAAACTAACATGACATAGCCCCTGAAAATGGGCCATCCCAAAAGGAAATCAACCTTCCAACCGTCGATTTTCCGGGGCCAACAGTTAGTTTCAGAGGGTAGTCAAAATAGGTGAACAGCTTCCCCAAGTAATAATTGGGGTTTATAAAGAGTCTTGTTTTAAACCCCCACTTAATAGTTGTTTGCAATATACCCGTAGGATCCATGTATTGTATATTTTCCTACATTTACCATAAACATCAACTATATGTAGATAAATATACTAATATAACAGTCCCATGGATCCTGTGGTTAATATAAAGTTTGGAATTTGATTTTGCAGTTCCAGGATGCGGAAGATAATTGATCGATAGAAACATGCAGGACTCTGAACCTTTGAAGAAAAAATCCTTCAAGTACTCCAACTGAAGATTAACGGCTGGAACATGTCCTCATGGAGGTTTGGTTCAGATCATTTTCCTTTCTAAATGGGGAATTTGTAGGTTCTATGTTAATCTTCCAGGGTGTATGGAAACTGGAGGAACACATTGAGTCTTATGACATTTTTCCATCAAAGTTCCACCACTGGAGTTCAATAATCATCTCAGATGCTGGTGACTGTCATCACAGGGGGGCGATCGTTTGGCTACTTTCCTTCTTTCCCCAGCCATTGCGACCACGTGCGACCCGTCATTGCACGGAAAGTGGTCATCCGTAGCTGATTTGTTTATCACTGGCCAAAAAACTAAACCCACCCTCAGCTATAGGGGGTCTAGACTGTACAGCACACCCGAAATTTTTACGACCCTATTGTCATGGGAATCTATGGGTACCTCCCCAATGCTACTAGCCATGCAGGGAGGGTTCATTTGAGAAAAAAAGATACTGGCCATGGCGGCCATTTGCCCAATATCCAGCCAATATTGAACAGCTCAATGTATGCACACTTCGCAACACACCTAATTTTTGGGACCGAAGAATCTGATTTCTTTTGGAGCGTCAATGATGCCTGCCATATCCCAACTAAATTCATTTGAAGTGTTTGCGCACGACTCTGAAACAGACCTTAAATAGCTACTAATTTGCAAAGCTCACATACCACGAATCGCTGTTCAAACACTAAGGGATCTTGCATAGGCACCCCAAACATCATCCATTCAGCACCCCGAAAGGAAGAATTCTGGTATGCTCATGTACAGCTCACCAAACGCTCACCACACCTCTCTGTCATGTACAGGAGGCTTGTATCAACGATGAGCTTCGGCTTCTCATCCTCACAAGATCGTTTCGCAATAATCCCTTAAGAAAGCCGGAAAACGTGGCACAGAGGGGGGGGAAAGAAGTGGTTCCTTAGATTTCCCTTTTTGATGCTAAGGGAATTCGACGGATTCGCCACAAAAAAGGCATCTGAATATATCTTCAAATGGTGTGTGTTCCATTGCCATCTTAGTCTTTATATGTTTTTTTGTATTTTTTCGGATGGCAGCTGTTGGGGTTTGAGGTGTAATGTTTTTCTTGAATAAAAGTTTGAGTCCTTGAGCGTCCGTTTTCCTGAATAATCCAACAAACTCCCCAAACTGGGATGTCCATTGTACTGAGTAACTAGATTATAACCCCTATATATGTAGGTTGTAAGTCCCTTGGTTCTAAACCAACTTACTAACTAGTTACGATCACTTCCATGGACACCCTAGTATACCCTTGGATTCCCACGATGATCCCTGTGATTCCCACTGCGGTTGCTTCAGATGTGAGTTTCCTGTTACAAACCCGGCCTCAGCCGAGTTCCAAGGGACTTGTTGGGGTGTACCCCGGCACCAGGCCCCATGCTATTTAGCTGGTGTTTGTTTTGGATTCTTGGGGATTAACACCCATAAATACCCACTATATTTTTCGGGCTTACATAGGGATTTCCCATAGGGGTACGTTGGTAAGGGTACATCCAACCATCCCCTGAAAAGTTTAAAAGTCTATCTTCTTGTTTGTACATTTTATACACCCTGGTCATTTGGGGGCGAATAGACACTAAAAATGATGTTTCTTTTAACCTTGGAAAAGGTAACTCCTTTAAAATGTGGTATATCAATTTGGGTTAGATGTTTGATCCATACTGCATTTCAGGGGTCAGTACCACCAGCCACCGGTGGCAACCCTTTCATCTAGCATCTCCAAATTCGACCATGAGATCCGACCAAGGAATTTTGGAGTGATCTTACAGAAATTTCCACAGGGATTTAACCATACATAATCCCTACCTTTGGACCCCAAAACCATGAAAAAAAAAGGTTAAAAGCACTAAAAAATGGAGTGATTTAAGGCCCAAAGTCACCAGTTATCAATGGAGTGACATGGGGCCCCTAAAGGTAGGGTTTTTTTGATTCCAGTTGTCTATTTATAAGGCCATTTATAGGGGTTGTAACTCCTTTTACAACTGGTAGGGGCCCACCTTGTAATCTCTGTTAAGCAAGGATAGTATACACCCTTTAAACATTTTAAGATGGATACCACAAATTCTTTGGAAATGGTGACTCCTTTTAAAGATACTTGCCAAGTTTTCGCGGGGTATTTTGCCTGTGCCAAATTGTCCCTGCTCATCGTAGGTCGTGGTTTGCTCCGCCAAACCGAAAGATATTTCCGCAAAATTGGGAATCCAATAAACCAACCCGACGTCAAAAGCGGGAAAAAAACGTTTCACCAAAAAACAGGTTGAGAAAACAGCGAAAAACCTATGTCATGCCCATAGGATCAATGTATGGTATATATTATACCTATGTAATGTATATGTAGTTGATATCTTATAGTGAATTCAAAGGTTATAAATATACCTTGTTGTCTTATGGATCTTATGACACGTTGATTTAGAAAGTGGCCCACCCGACCCCTTAGAGGAACCTTCACTTCGGCTACCGCCATCCTGGCCCAAAAGGATGGCGAAAAGCAGCACCAGGTTTTCAAGAAGTTCTCGGGAAGAAATTGAAAATCATTATCATTACTAGGATGTCCATGGAAGTGATCGTAACTACCTCGGTAAGTTGGGTTGTAAGTTGTAACCTACTTAGGGGACGAAATCAACCTACTTATATTGGGGTGAAATAATCTATTGATCCTAAGCTTCCGGCAGGACTCCTCCCAGGTTCTCATAGGGTTGACTCACGCCATTGCTGATGGGACCAAGTGAACGGTGCGTTTTTTGGGGGGGTGGATTTTCAGGGAGAGATTTTTTTAATAACCATGGGACCATCTATTGAAATTAACCTCCAAACAACCACTAAATGATCCTAGGGTGCTTGGATGTCCCCTTGGAAGTTAGTAAATGATTAGTAAATGGGTTACTGGTTAGTGGTTGAACCAACCCATTTGTTTGAAAAAAAATCTTGTCAAATTGGATCATTTCCCCAAGGATCGTCGGGGTGAAAACAAAGAATGTTTGAAACCACCAGGTATGAGAGAAAAGGGGAGGTCGGGATTGAATTTTTTTCGGAATGTTGTTGGGTATGTCACGGTATGTCAAATTTGAGATTATCATCGGTAATAATTTAAATGGTAGCCAGTTGGGCTGTTTTGCATTTTCAACTAAAAAGAATGAGCACAGCATACTTTTGAGCTTTGAAATCATCTCATGACAAAAAAATAACCAAGAAATCCCGAGTGCAAAAAATGCTTTTACGATGAGGCGTCAGATTTCCTTCATTTTCCTGGTTTCCTTGTAACAAAAAAACTCTGCAAATTCTAAACCCTGGAAAATTAACATGGAACCCAAAGTCATGCAGGTTTGGTTCAGATGATTTTCCGGATTTCAATTGGGTGATTTTGAGGTGAGTTTAGCCGTTCATCTTGAAAAAGGGTGTAAGATAAAATCTAGAATCTAGGTGGTGGTTTTTCACCACCCATCTGAAAAATATGCTCGTCGAACTGGATCATGTGTTCAAGGATCGAGGTGAAATGGTTGGCCGACTATTTCTGTGGGGGGAAAGATGGCATTGTGTGGCTAGATTCCCATCTGGCCGCGCCTTCGCGCAGCTGATATACTATACACCCCCCCGTCAAAAAACGGGGGACCCGATAAAAAACCCTCGCGTTTAAAACTGTGGCGTTTCCAGCGGAACAAGCATGTGAGCGGCAGAAACAACACCATGCAGCATGCTTGGCACTTGAAAGAAAAGACACATTGATGGGATGAGAGGACCCAGAAAAAAGAGACCATTCAGATCTTATCATCAAATCTAAGAAAATGTTGTATACTTACAGTATCCCAGTATATTCATCTACATTCAACTAATGCTTATGGTAAATGTAGGTAAATATACCATACATGGATCCTATGGGTATACCAGAATCCTGTGCCAAAATGGATGTTTGCAAGAAATCACCTATACACCCATAAGAAAACATGGCCTAGAACCTGAAAAAATACACCCCCCAAACTAACATGACTAGCTGGAAAATCACCATTTTTGATAGGAGATACATCGACTCATTCATGGTTGGACTTTTCCATTGGCAGGATAATGAACATGATAGTTTCAAGTTTCAAGTTTCTCATCTACCAGTCCTATGTTTGACTTTGTTCAAGTTGTAGAAACGCGGTAGAGTTTTTGTATTTCTTTTGGGGGAGCGGTAAAGCCATGTTGTCCTGGAAAATAGGCCAACAAAAAAGTTCTAATAACCCCTATAAATGGCCTTAAAAATAAATTGGTAAATTTTACTTAAATGGATTTATAACTCCATTTAAAACTGGTTTTGGGGGGCCCACCTTGTGGGAAAATGGATTCCATCTTTTCTGCAAGAAACATACTGTTGATGGAAGAACTCCGGCTAATCAGTTGAGGTTGGTAGTTTGTCTCATTATTCATCAGGTTTTATACATCCCCAGTGGTGCAGCATCAACAGTACTAACAGAATCAAAACTGGGAATCTGCTAACATGAAATATGTATGGACAAATCTCTTTTGAAATGGCATATAATTAGAGGATTCCCATTAAAGAATATTGACATATTCATATCAGCATGTTTCATGGGAATCCTCTTTTGATTCAGGGATACTGACTTTAGAATTGGCCAGGGATTGAAAACATGATTCCCCAAAGGGATTCAAAAATATGAAACAAAAAAAACCTATTGGAAATCCCCAAGTACACTTCGGTAAACTCACATAGCAAATGGAATATACCCATTTTCGATAGGAAATACGTCTTCAATCCGGTCCATTTTCCATTGCTATGTTAGTTTACTGGAGGGTACACTTCCGAAAACGATTCCATGGTTCATTTGAAAGATGGAGAGCTTCAAAGGTGAAAATTCTGGGGAGGAATCCGTAGTTGAACCACGATGAACTTCGAACACTCCCAATGGCCATTTAAAGTGCGCAGTGAAAAAAGGCCGAACATTTACATTCCATGACTCTGGTTTGTGAATAAGGATTTTTTTTAACTATCCCTGAAATGATTTTGTAGTCCAAGCGACCAGAGTTCTTCCAAAGAGTCCCCCTCCATATCCCTCCACTGAGTAGGAGACCATCCAATAAAATCAACATCCAAAAAGGCACGTTCGAGGTTTCTACAAACATTCAACATGCGGGAGAATTCAAATTACAAACATCCAAATTGTCCACACAATAATGAAATGGAGGAGCAAGCAACTAAGTAACATGTTGACACTTGGAACATTCCACATCTCTACAAAAACTTCTCAAAAAAAACGTAGAGTATCCTCCTTATCTTCTCCACACTCCAAACTTCATATAAATCCTCTTCCCCTCTTTTTCTAGTTGGTTACAACCTCTTTGGAACTTGCCAATGCGCCAGTCAAATTGGAAATCAAATCAAATCAATCCCCCAAAAAAATCGGGGGTTAAAAAAAGTCCAACGAAAAATCTTGGAGAAAACCGCCTACAGTAATCTATCTCTTTACAAACATGAGAAAACCATCTGAGCAATGAACAAAACTCTGGTTGTTTAGGTTGTATAAGGGATTTTACTACCCAGTTATGTTGGGATTACAATAAACCATAAAACAAGGATCCCGTTTTTAAAGACGCAGTATTTCATTCGGAAGGTATCCACTTGGTTTTTATAAACATTGCTCATCTAGCTTGGGCACCTTCCAAGCATACCCCCTGTAAATGGCCGAAAATAAATGAGTAACTGGGGTTATAATCCCCTATAAGTGGAGTGACATGGGCCCCTACTTATAACGGGGACTTTGTAGGTTCTCCACGTTTTCTTGGTGCCCCGACGTCACTCCATTTATAATGGAAGAGGCTCAGGGCTCACCCCTTAATCAACCAACCCCCCCTAACATACCTTACCCCCCCCCCCAGAGATAGCCCGGTCTTATGAAATCCGGGCTTAGTTTCCCTTAACAAGGCCGGCTATGAAACCCTTATGAACCTGAAGGGGGTAGGCTAGGGGGGGGGTAGGTTGACCAGCCATGACTTTTTGGTCCAACCGCTTCGTCAGCCGGGCGATGAACAAACCGCTCCTGGCAAGTCACATGCCCTCAAAAACGACCACAGGGATGTCCCGGTTGGGTTCGTTAGGATCAATGGTGATCGGATCAATGGGTTATTTCACCTACTTATAAATGGGGTATTTTCAGTATTTTGGGTATTTTGGGTTGTAAGTTATAACCCACTCATCCTCACCTTTGATCCTAACTTCCTGGAACATCCAAGTACCGGGATGATCATCGTTGTTATATCCCATGAAGCAGTGGTCATTATATTATATATGACACCGACACCAACCCAAAGCAAGGTACTTTTAGAAGGGAAAGTCTCCTTAAAACAAAGCGCCAGTTCGCCCTAGAAAAATGTGGGTTGGGAGACAATCCTTTCCTTTTGAGAAGGCCTATTTTCAGGGGTAAACTGTCAGCTTTAGGGAGCATACATCCCATGAAAATCTTTAATGGCTTTGGGAACAAACACCTAATGTGATTTAGGGTAATGTGGGATGCGAAACCTTGCCCTCTCCCGCGAAAAAAAAAAAAACAAGTCAGCACCAGGACCACTTACATGTTTAGGGGATACACTCCCTAAAATAAACTAACAGTTCGCCCCTGAAAATATATCATCCCAAAAGGAGAGGATCGTCTTCCAACCATCAAATTTTCAGAGGTTTTCGCTGTTAAACTTCAGGTTCAGGTACCAGGAAGATCCCACACACATCCTAAGCAAAAAAAGTCTTTTCGAAAAATCCAAACACCCAAAAAAAAGCCACTGAACTGAGGTGAATGGGTGAAGGTTTGTGACTTGGATGAGGATCCCAGGATGAGTCGGATATGTAGTTACCCCCCTGAAAACTAACATATCCCCTGAAAAATGATGGTTGGAAGATGTATTTCCTATTGAAATAGTCCCTTTTTTGGGGACATGTTAATTTTCAGGGGTGTAACCATGGTGATCGTTTTCGTCCCGGTGAATAATCTCCCAGTCCTGGTGGTGAAAAATGGTGAAAAATACCATGGCAGTTTTCCCGCAAATTGCATCACTTTAAACACACAAACAATTCCAGGGCTGTGGGACCCCTTCCAAATGGCCTTTCACTTCATGGCGGCTATGAATGGGAATGATCCTAAGCACTTACGGTATACGTCTTGGGATGATCATCCTCCAAGTAGGGAGGATGAAGGGATCCAGGAAAAAGTCATGTGGAATCATGCGGGCAATGTATCGATGTATGTATTACGTAGTGTATACGTCATCTACTATTGTCTTGAAACTTTCAGCAATATACCCTGCCTTAAAACTAACAGTTCGCCCCTATAGCCCCTAAAAAATGGTGGTGTCCAAAAGAAATCTCCTTTTCCAGGGTCTATTTTCAGGGGCGAGCTGTTAGTTGCAGGGAGGGTACATGACTTCTAACTAGGGATCATGGTGCATTTTCACTTGCAAATATCTACAAAATTGCCCCAAAAAACTACACAAATGTTCAATCTATCAGCTGTCATTCTGTGAGATTTTCCCAAAATTAATGGCATTGGAAGGTTGGGATCCCATATTATTTACTTCCAAGAAATCTCCAACAGAACCGTTCCTGAACGGACCCCGAAAAAACCCAAGTATCTAATAGCTCGATTGCAACTTACGGAAAGGGATCCTCAATTCTTGATACCGGATTCCTACAATTCAGTAAAATTTCAGTGATCTGTTGAATATCTATTTCTACGATCGGATACGATCGGCATGTCGATGAGCTTCAGAAAACCTTATGCCAACTAAGCTACTCAGGTGTTACTGTACCTAGTTGGTGGTTTTTCACCACCCATTTGAAAAATAAGCGCGTTCGTCAAATTGGAGAAAATCAAAACCAAAGTTTGAGGGTTTGTCAATGTCCAACAAAATCTTGAGAAAACGAAAACACCCAAAAAGGTACCAAACTCATGTTCAGAGCTGTTTTGGCCGGGTCATGTTATTAAACTCTTTTTGTCTTTTGACTCATAGCCGCCACACGACCCTCGAGTTTTGAAGCCAACGAACGTGACGTTTTGAAGCCATAAAGTCATGAATGACCAAGATACAAGTACATGTGTACCCCAATCGGAGTTATACTAGTTGGTGGTTGAAGCCATCCATCTCATGGATCATGAAACCCCAGAAAAAAGGGGTGAACTGTCTCAAAATGTTTGAAACCACCATCCAGATCATATCTGTGTTTTGGAATCGGCATCGTTCAGGTGAAGCCAACTACAAAACGCTAGGGTTCCACCCATCCATCCAGCTGCTTGAGGGAAGTACCAACCCAAAAATCCCCCGTGAAATTCCCATCCAAACAATGCACTATGAAACAAAGGAAATCCATCAAAATCACATAAAATCACCATATATTTTCTGCTTGGAAATGATCCCCCCCCAAGATGGGCTGGCATTTCATGATCCCTGTGAAAATCCCAGGTGAATTGCCAGACACGTTCGAAAAAAAAAATCGCCGAAGTGACGTTCCGGAGGTCACAGGATCGAAGCGACAAGTGCAGTACCTGGTGGGTTGGTGGATTCTGAATGGATAAAACAGAAACTCATGGGATTTCATAAGCCCGGTTTTCATAAGACCGGGCTATCTCTGGGGGGGGTAAGGTACGTTTGGTTAGGGGGGGTTTGGTTGAGTTGATTAGGGGGTGTTGGTTGGTTTGATTGGCTTGGTGCAAGGTGGAGAACAATAGTTTTGGTCTACCCCCCCCCACCCAGGCTCACAGTCACAAATAATACGTTTCTTGGGATTCCGGAACCTAAAAATGAATTGTCATCCTGGTGGTGGCCGGCATCCCGGGTGTACAAGGTGGGCCCGGAGCCGATCGTTATAAAGGAGGGCAAAATAGCTCCTATAAATGGCCGCAAATCAATGGGTATCTGGGGTGAAATTTCACCCTACTTATAGGGGCACCATGTCACTCCATTTATAACTGGTTTTTGGGCCCACCGTACGTACGTTCTGAATGGGTCCACGCGCCACTATTGGTAATTAGGATTCCATAATCCACTATTCCATAATTGGATTCTAGAATTCCATAATTCTAGCTGAATCAACCGATAATTCAACTATTATTCCGCCGCTTTTGGTGAATTTAATTCAATAATTCATAACTCTAAAAATGGATAATCATGTGGGTGAAAATGTGGGATACCCTCCAATCCCAGACAGGTTTTCTGTGAGAAGAAATGTTCCTACGATGCCTATTGAGAAGCACGAGTATCTTTTGACTGGCATAGTGGGTGGAGGATACCCCTTTCAGGTGTTTGTTTAAACTCTTAAAGATCAGGGATAAGAGTAGAACCATCCCCTAACAATAGGCAAAGCAACTAACCATTGACTTAGATGTGTGACTCTTTGCGGGTTCAAAAATCGTAAGCCCTAGACATCCAAATACCTCCTCAGAAGGTGTTTTAGGTATGTTTTGGGGGTCCAAATACCGAACCTCAGGAGGTGGCCCTGGATGTCTAGGGAAAGACAAAATCCTTTCTAATGATGATGCATTGGTATGCTCCTTCTCCCAGGAACAATAGCAAATAAAGGTGCTCAGGATCCCAAGCCCACAAAGGGTTCATAATCCTAGTGGCGACTTCCGCATCCTGTGAGGGGGAAAATGCACCCCAAAATCATATCCAGAGGCTTGAACAAATCAACTAAAAGCACCCTGAAGTCTACTTATAACCAGTGGGTCCCCCCAAAACCAGTGTTCCTTGGAGGGGTTGTTGTATAATCGTACCCACAATGCACAGATTTTATGGCAGGAAATCATTCCAAATTTCACCATCCATTCAAGCAATCAACGTGCATTTTCCCTCATTGATATGGCCAATTTCATCAATCCACAAAAAAAGTTACCTTATCTGCTGATTTGACCCTAGAAAAAAAATGCTCAGACGTTTTTTTACCTGTTGATACTTTTTGAGGATTTCCATCCCCCCAGAACAGAAGAAAGTTTAAAGTTCAACCATTCAGCTGGTAAGTTACCCAAGTGTGTGGTTTTCCCGACCCATCTGAAACTATCATCTTTGCAAGTGCTTTGAAAAATCATCTCCTTCCCAAGTTTCGGGGTGAAAATATCCACAAAAAAATCTTTGAGAAACCACAAGGAGTGCCCTTGTTAACCACTTCCCTGCAATTCCATTTCCGAAAACACCATTGTTTTAGCAGGGACTTGCAATCAACACAAACCCAAGGGACAAAATCTAATGCTCTTTGACTTACAGGGAGTTGCAAATGGAGTGAAATAACCTCTATCAATGGTCGTAGAACTTGCTAACCTGAGATTATAACCATACTTGCAGGGGCCCCATAACTCCATTTATAACTGGTTTTAAAGGGGTCATAACCCCTAAAATTATGTGAAATAACCCCAGTTACCTATTGATTTTCGGCCATCTGTCTGGGTTATTTCACCCCATAAGATAAAACTGGTGACTTTGGGCCCACCTTGCACCGCTGAGTCAAGTTACATACCTCCCTGCCCAGGATTTTCCCATGTTTTCACTCCCCCCAACAAAAATGACACCAAATTCAGATGTGTTTTTTTTGAGAAACCTAGGGAACTCGCTCTCCCTTATGCTTGGGGATATTTTGGATGCCTCCATTAGCTAGTAAAGGTATATCCACTCTACACTCCATGAAACTAACTGTTTGCCCCTGAAAATAGACGGTTGGAAGATGAAATTATATTTCCTTTTGGGGCGTTTAGGCCTATTTTCAGGGGCTATGTCATGTTAGTTTCAGGGAGGGTCATTATATACGTTGATGGTCATCCCAATCATCGCAAGTATTCTTACCTCGGATTTGTAATTCTCATGTTGTCGTTTCAATTTCCACATACCAGCACCTTCAAAGGGGTGCCAAATGGTTCCTAAAGGGTGTTCGGTTCACCATCCCTTCAGGTTTAATTGGAACCCGTTTTGGAGGTGATGGTGTTTCGGCAAAATCTTTTGTACACCTCCCCCCCCTTTTATCAGTTGGCACTGTCCCAAGTCTCCTTTGGGTCCTGAAGATTCAAGCAATGAAGGCCTTCGACAAAAACGGCAGCAGGCAGTTGTCCCAGTACTTCCCTTTCGTACATCGCATACCCGGAAAAGCGGGAGAAATTCTTTTGGTGACTTTTTTTGTTTACCAATTTGTGTTGTTTTTCCTTCATACCCATATGCTCCATGGGACATTTATCATAGTCTATCACGAATTTATGGTAAATGTAGGTAAATAAATACATGGAGCATTTGGGATATGTTTGAAACAACTTAAGCAGATTTCGGTGTACACTTCAAAAATAAAAACACAATGTACTAATTGGTTCAAATAGTCCTGTCTGGCGATTGTACTCAACCCCCAGCCAATTGCCACCTGTTAGTCGTCATTTGGCAAAGAAAATCGTCATCCCCAATAGCTGATTTGCTCATCGCTGGCCACTCACCACCCGGTGAAACAACAAGTCTCAAAAAAGATTCCTTAGATGCGACTGGCAGACTCATTAGCCCCTGAAAATATGCCATCCCAAAAGGAAACAAGTATTCCAACCAACCATCTTCAGATGACTTTAGCTATTAGTTTCTGGGAGGGTAGGTTTTTAACCCCATGTTCTTGGAATCCTAACAAAATGAAGATAAACATGAGACCGTTATGAATTACACACAGGGAAAGAAGAAGGATTCGATATCGATTTCTTACGAACCGGCACTTCAGGTGGCTTGCAAAAAGACCTGAAAGTGATCAGATAGACTCTACAGCAGCTAAAGGAAAAACTTCCCCACAAATCTTTGAAGAGTGACCGCTCGGTTTTACACAATGTATGAATCAGGATCGTATGCATAGGCTCAAGCTGCTTTAAAAGCAGAATTACTTGGATGTACCAGGAAGTTAGCAAATGGTTGATGAATGTGGTATAACCTCCTTGTAAATGGGGTATATTGGGGTTATAACCCACTTACTAGCCTTTTACTAACTTCCTGGGACATCCAAGTAAACCTCCCGAAAACTAGCTGCAAGTTCGCCCCGAAAAATCGGCCAAAAAAGGTGAACATCTCAGATGTTTGAAGCTGCATGTCACCCCGTTCAACAGGGAGCCATTATATGACACCAACCCAAACACGGCACTATTGTAAGGGGAAATCCTTCAAGACCTTCCCATACATGTGAATCAAGTTTAAATGTCCCCAGATTGGCTTGCATGTAATAAAAAATATGAGGATAATAATCCCTTAGTAAAGCTGGCTATTTCCTGGAAAAAGGGGGTGGCAACCTATATCATCTCAAACCTTCACTTAAGCCACGTCAAAAAACCCGGACAGATACTTTCCATTGAATCCTGATTGTTTAAGGTTCCGTGATCCTTATAATGGCTTACTCACTTGGCCAATGGACCCTGAAATAAAAGTTTCAATTCTATTTTCCCTACTAAAAATGTAATCCCAAAAAGTTTAAAGTTGAGCTATTGGCCAAGTAGGCTTATTATAATCCCCCCTATAACAGGGCAGTACGATCTCCTGCGTACCCTAAACAACCAGGTATTTTTTGATAGCTCACTTCGTCTCCCCTGCCTGGCAGGCGCCAAGGATGAACTTGGCCTCGCTGTTGTTGAATTTTCGATGGCCAAAAAAAGAAGGGACCCTTCAAAGAAAGAGGGCAGAGTTAATTTCACGGATGTCATGGAGAGATGTATCATAAATCCAATCGCATTCAGTTAAACTATAGCTGTCAATTATATGACGTAAAACGTAAACCATGCACGATATCTTGGAGGAAATCCTGCAAAATTGCCATACATTTTACATTTGTTGCTTGTTTGATCCCTCCCCCCCAAAAAATGGGTCCCATTGAATGACCCCCGGAGTATCAACTTCGTGGATATGGGGGAAGTTGCTTACCAATTAGACCTAGCTATTGACCTCACCAAAAAATTCAAACAAAAAGTTCAAGGTAAGGAATTTGTGGGAATTCAAGAGGCCCAAACCCACACCCCAATGCCACTTCTGTCGGGAAAAAGCGGTCTCTGGCAGAAGTGGCATTGGCGGGTACGCTTGGAAAAAGTTTGACACATATTCGCCCAAATCCTGGTTTGATGGTGATTTACCATGGTACAATCCGTAAAAAATTCGCCTTAAAAGAATCCGAGTAAATTCCCACGAAAAAAAAACATGTTGGAGGATTCTTTCTTCCAGAAATTTGTCCAGCACCATGCCTGGCTGATGTGGACGTCGAGGAAGCAGCCGCACACAGCGGCACGGGAAGTGCAGAAAGGACCTGGGAGTTTGCGCATAAACCACGAGTTCACAACGGGATTCTTGCAAATATCCACCCGTCCCATCCTCTTCCTATGCGTTTTCATCGGATGAAATGAACATGTGTCTTCCTGCACAAAGGAAATGCTATATCTGTTCTAGCTACCTTTGATTTGAGCCATCAGCATAGAATCCCATGAATTTTACCTTTGCAACTAGCATCTTCACTCCCCAAAGAAAGCCAGGTCCAAAATATGTGTATATTGGGTTTCCTACTTACGCAAGTACTCTAGAAAAAATATCGATCCAAAAAATCAAGCATGGAATTTCCTGGTGTTTTTTTTGGGAAACTTCTCCCATGTTCAAACCGATTTGGGATCCTCCAGGGTCACCTTGAAAATGGACATTTCTTCAACCTTTGGATCTTCAGATGGTTCCAGATTCAGATTTATAGATTTTTTGCCCCCCCCTAAGGCCCTCACAGCCGCTTGGTTTTTTGCCCCCCGAACACTCTAATGGTTCCCTGGTTGGTGGTTTCAACCCCGTTGAAAAATATGAGTCAAAATGGGAATCTTCCCCAAGTCGGGATGAACATGAAAAAGAATTGAAACCACCACCTACACAACCATTGATTTTTTTTCATTGCTCAAAGTAGAGCTCCATCCTGCACCAACCATGGACCATTGGGATCGCCCTGCAGCACTTGGCTCCTTCTCCAGCAAGGCGGCGACCTCCCGGTTGATGATTGACGGATGAAATCTCCCCTCTTCCATGCAACCAACCACAAGGTACCGGTAACCTGTCAGTGTTAGCTGGTGGTACCGTTGATGCTTCAGAAATCCGGTTATATAACCACCTCCATGCGGGCCCCCTTGTAAAGATATTAATATGTACTGTAGATAGGTAGATAGATAGATAGATATCAGATAGTCCTTACGAAAGACGCTGGGGATTTCATCTCCATTTCTTCGAATCAACCAACAAGGTGGTAATAGTGGGCGTGTCATTCCCTTATGTTTCCCTGAAACGAATATATACACTCCCTGGAACTAACAGTTCGCACCTAAAAATTGATGGTTGGAAGATGATCCTTTCCTTTTGGGGCAAAACGCCCATTTTCAGGCGCGTTTGCGGTTAGTTTCAGGGAGTGTATAGCCCTTCAAAAATTGATGCTTGGAAGATGAACATTTCCTGAAGGCCTCTTTTTCGAACCTTTGCCTCTTGGTTTCAAGCAGGGTAGATTTGCTGCCATGCAGAGGCCCAAGGTGGTTGAGAAAAAACAACTTCCTACCATTAATGGCCTTTTGAAAACATACAAAATCACCTGGTGTCAACAAAAAACTGGTTACTGGGATGATTTTAACAACCAACTATCAATTCCCAGGTTTCTGCTTTTGGGTTTAGGAAAAAACACCTGAAACTCGTTTTGCTTCTCTCAGGAATGACACACACACAGCACAGGGAAACAACAAAAAAACAAATCCCACCGTGAAACTGATGGTACAGACTGACTAACAACAACTGACAACTGCAACACATAGGACATGCATACAACTCCCTAAAACTAACATAGCCCCTAAAAATGGTGATTTCCAATAGGAATTTCCTTTTCCAAGGGGTTATTTTCAGGTGCTATGTTAGTTTCAGGGAGGGTAGTCATGCCAAGTATGGATGATGGGACCCGAAAACTTTGCCAATTTAATCAAAAGGTTTCCGTTGGTTACCAAATTTGTTGCCCACTGCCATTTTTCAGGAGATATGCGAAGGTCGGTGACAAGGCATAGGAACTTTGGTGACCATCATCCAATTAAAACAACCATTAAAAAATAGTTGTTTAGGGTACCAGGACCCCCCAAGAAGCCCTTTAAAAGGGGATTGGGACCCAATAAATACCCACGTGATGAAAGGTATATTGATGGTATTAAGGGTACCAGGTATAGCTTTGGGCATATCCATCCATTTCACTATCAGACACTATCGCCTAAACCTGACTCTGGGTCACCCATGCCACATCTTCATTTTGTCGCTGGCAAAGAGAGCACGTGGAATAGATCAACGATCCACCCTGCCAGTTGCAATAGTTGATAGATATGTTTCAATCAAATGAATCGTCTTGAAAAACACGGCGCCGTTTTATAGCATGACTTCATTCTCCATCCAAACACTGGAAACCACTATTTTTTCGAAGGAAAAAACATGACTTCAAACACGTCACAATCTCTAGATTTAGCCTTCTTTGAATCCTCCTCAAAACTGGGTCAACCGTCATCACCCGTACGTCAATTGTCAACCTCCATGAAGGACCATCATCCCATCCTCCCTGTGAGAGCTAGTGCTTCTCTACAAATCGATCTATGAATCCTTTCCAATGTTTGACATCTGTGATATATTTCTGGCCTAAGAATCCTGACCCCTCTTATGGAAACACCCGGCCCTCCCATTGACACCCCTGGGCCTCAAAACAGGTAGATTTAACACCCCATGGCATCCCAAGTATTCCTAGGGTGGGAATTATTGTACTTCTGTGCTTTTGGGACTACCCCAAGTGCTTCAATGTATCTTACAGATATCTGGGATTACCCCCCAAAAAAATGTGGTCAAAATTCAGAGATCTTTGGGTAATCCCATATGCAAAGTGTTAGATATCTGGTTGGCGTTCAACCCTCACCTTGTTGCGACGCTTTGCTCGTCATTTAGTAGGGAAAATGGTCATCCCAACAAATCATGTGCTCATCAGGATACGCACAGCTCCGTATTTCTTCTGACGCCGACTCGCAGAAAATGGCCCATCTTTTCCAGCAATATTCATATCAACTAGTAGGTGAGGTTGCTATTTTTTATATTACTATGTTCTCTTATCTGCGGAAAATCCTTTCTTGCTGATTCCCTTTAAAAGGTTTTCTATGGTGGGTTTTTGGGGTGGGTTCCACGTCTCACCCGTTTTTTTCCCATTGGTTTGCCTCTTTGAGCAGGGCGAAACCATTGGAAAGTAGACCCAGCTGTAGATCGAAAAGACCCTCCTGGATCAATAGCTGTTTCTGGTTCCTGAAAATAGGTGGGATCGGTGACATATAATCCCCCCAGAAGGCAATATATAAGTGGTATATAAGTGGTATATACTATATACTGCCAATTGGGGGATTATATGGCACCGATCCCACCTATTAAAGGGAACTAGGAAACTCCATTCACTCCTCAAGGGTTCCGGCAATCCCATGACGCATTCCATGGGACGAACCGAACCTATATGTACCTACTAATTTTTACCATGAAAATCAACCATCCATGTAGGTAAATATAGGAGTCCCATGGATGGTATGGGAATTGTTAAAGTGTTTACTATAATATGTAAAGTGGCTGGTCCACCAGGGCCAATGCCCATCTTTAGATTTCCTTCTAATTAAACAATTAAACGGGTCAATTCCTTTAATCAAACTATTTACCATGGTTTTTGTCCTCCTACTTCCATCTATCGAGGTTCCAACCTTTTTTTCAAAAACAAAAGTACTTATAGCGAATCTCAAAAATTCCACCCCAGCTCCACACACCCCCAACTTTTAAAGGCATGTAATTTCAAAAAAAAGACTCATACCCTCCCTGAAACTAAGAGTTCGCACCTAAAACCTGGTGGGTATTAACATGGAACCTACAAATCACCCATTTAGAAAGGAAAAATGATCTTCCAAACCTCCATGATTATGGTCCATGTTAATCTTCCAGGGGTCTTTTTTGAGGTGCTTTTGCTGTTAGTTTCAGGGAGGGTAGATCCACATGCTACATCCACCACCCCCAAAAGCCATCCTCCTCCTCTCCCCCATCTCTCCTGTCGTATCCAAGGTACTCGTCCACCTTGGAGGTTGAGGAAGACAGAAGGTGGGCACCCAAAAAAGTCACCAGGTATCCAAGTGGGGTGAAACAACCACTATAAATGGGTATCCCTGGGATTATTTCATCCTACTTATAGGGTTTATATAGGGCGTATATAGGTTTTATATAGGTTTTAACATAAAACTTACAGGGTTTATATAGCTTATAAGCCTAGTTACCAGTAACCTTTCGGTTTTATGTAACTGGTGACTATGGCTGTGAAACCATAAACCCCCCAAAAATCACCAGTGACCCATAAAACTTATAGGGTTTATATGGGTTATAACATGTTCTAACCCCATAACTGGGGATTATTTCATCCTACGAAAAACTGGGTTTTTTAAAAAGGAACCAACCCCAAAGCACCAAAATATGATCATCAACCATTCAGTGACACATAAATCACATAACTTAGATGTGCTTGTTCGGTTGTTGGAAAAAAAGTGAACAAATTGTTGCCCAAATGGTGCTGCAAAATGGTAGTTTATCATAATAAATAAGTAAAACATCACCTTAAACAAACAAAAGAGAATGTGGTGATATCACCCATCAACGGCCGAAAATAGATAGGTAACTGGGGTTAGAAATCATAACCCTATTTGTAGTATGACTTATAACCCCTTCAAAAACTGGTGACGGGGCCCAGCTTGCATGATGTCACCCCTTTGTTAGGGCTTTTTTCAAAGAGGGAGTCATGTTGAGTTGAAGCTCAGAACAAAAAGTGGAAAAATATGCTCGTCAAATTGGAATCCATTTCTCCACAAATTGGGGTGAAACTAAAAGATATGTTGAAACCAGCTTTCCAACGTCCTTCATGCATCCAAGAGCCTGGCAAGATCTTGAAATGATACCCTCCCTGAAGCTAGCAGCTAACAGTTTGCCCCTGCAATAGGCCATCCCAAAAGGAAAGTAGTCTAACAACCATCCATTTTTGGGTGCGAACTGTTAGTTTCAAGGATTCAGGGAGGGTAGATATCATCTTACTACATAAACCGTTATTTTACTCCCCCAAAAGAATCTAACAGCTTGCCCCTGAAAAACTAATGGTCGGAAGACAAGGCCTTTCCTTTTACAGTGGTCCCTTTTCAAAAAAACATGATCTTCCAGACATCCATGATTATGTTCCATGTTAATCTTCAGGGGTGTAACCACCACCCCTTGCGAACCGAGGTGAAGACCTAAGGCTCGAGCTTAGTGATTCGAGACCCCACTGTGTACGAAACTTCTCCAAATGTCGGCAGGACGCATCATGAGTACACCTCGGAGAAAATTTACAGCTTCAAGCCCTCTGAGGATCCATGCCCCATCATAGATGGTTGATTTTTATGGTAAACGTACTTGGATGTGCATGGAAGTTAGCAAGTAGTTAGTAAGTTGGTTTATAACCTACTTAAGGGACTTATAACCTACTTATATAGGGGTGATAACCCAGTTACCAAGTACCATGGACATCCCACTAGGTAAATATACCATACATGGACCCTTGTCCTATGGGAAAATTGATATCTTCGCGTATTGAACAAACGGAATTCGGCCACCGAATACGTGGAACAAAAATGCGAACAAGCACATCGAGGTTTTTTTCGCAAAGGTCCATCATCCCCTTTGGAGAAAACTTTGAGGTTGAAGCACCAAGCAACTTGTCCGGGTTGATGGCAGAAATCCGGCAAACCAGTTGAGGTTGGTAAATTATCCCATGATTTATCCCAGGGTCGCCAGGATTTCTGAACCATCAACAGTATCATTCCTAAACCAGAATTAACTTTGCGTTTTTGGGAGGAATCGTTTTTGAACAATCGCCGCCATTCAAGGAGGAATTCCAAACCGGCGGGAACTGGTCGCGCCCAAAACTTTTGGTTGAAACTATAGTTGTATGTCCTATTGAAATCTTGGTTTCTATATATGTTTTTGCCTGTTCATTTCGGGGCCTTTGTTTCAGGTTGTTCCGCGGCTTGGTTTTTGGGGGTTCCCATTCTATTAGTACCGCTGACCCAAAAAAAAAGAACGGGACATGTCCATAATTTAATAGGCCCTAAGACTCATGGGATCTCAAAACTGGTGGTTTGGAGATCCCAATACACATCCAAATCCCTCTATAGCAGGGTCCAGTGATTCTTAGGGGACGAGGAACCATTCCATCAAACAGAGAGTTGGATTTCATCTAAGCATAACCCCAAGAACCTACCATCAATACGCCCAAAATGAATCGAGTCGCTAGAATGATGGCTAATCAACCAACCCCCTCTGTCTAAGCCACCCATCCACCCAGAAATAAGGGTTTAATAATAATAATAAGGCCTTACTAAGAGAAACCAATGATTAATAAGCCCTTAGTAAGGCCGGCTATGTCGGCTGGGGTAGGTGGACCAGCCATTGATAGAACTGAAAACGGACCTTTTCCCACGAGGAGATGAACCGATCTTCTAAACCATCATGTCTCTAGGTTCCAGCCATTAGTTTTTGAAGGCATAGAACTTCTATTTCTATATGATTTGGATCTATCCCCCACCCAGCATTCTCAGGCTGACATTCCATTCCATTTTTAGGTGACCGGGAATCCCAACCTAAACCTTCATTTGTGAAACCTGGGTGGGGGGTAAATCCAATACATCTGGCCAAATTATAATATTTCAACAACGTTCCCACTGATGCGCCTGTGAGACGCTGAGATTTCACCAACCTGGATTTCCCTGAAATAAGGAAATTTCCCTTCTTCAGCTACCTTTTTGGGTGAGGTCGTGTGCATCCGATTCCAACGAATCTCGCGATCTCTGGGCATTCCAAACTCCGCATCCACCAAGACTCGATCATAGTCTCCACGGGGATCCCGTTCCAATACCTTCACGTCCTCTAAATGTTGGTTGGTGAATGTGTGAATTTCGTTGCATGGAAAGATTTACGGAACCCCGAAACTAACACCTCAACCCTTAAAACGGGCCGGGCCCCAAAAGGAAACTCATCTTCCCTGGAGGATAGATTGACATTGGTCATGTTCAGGTTAGCAACGTTCAAAACCCTTATGACATTCCTTTATACTGATTGGTTCTTATATATCCAAAAAAGAGGCTTCAAATATCTTCTATAATCCCTACATAATATACAACTAGGTAGGATTTCATCCCCTGTATATGTATGTATACATACACAACAAATAACCAAACTCAAGTAGTTACTGCTCAACTGTCTCGGCACGTCTCCTTCTGCTTCTCTTCCGGCTGTGAAGCCTGCGACGGTGACATTCCAAATTTTCAGTTGTTTTTTTTTCTCAGGGGATTCCCATAAGGACAAAAGTGATTTCTATCGCTATAGGGATCCAATCACCTTCTGAGAATGGTGCTAATGGAACCTAAATACTATGCGTTTCGAAGGTGATTGGACACCACAAACAGTCTCTGAGAATATGAGTGGATGCCTAGGTAGATGTACTGATGTGATGTGGAATTAAGTGTTTGAAATTTCAGACTAACAAATACTACTTGAAAATACCCATATGTTTGTTCAACAATAATGACTTCATGTATTGTTAACATTACGTTTCAGCTACGAAAAGGGACTAACGTGTCAATGTTATTCTTGAGATGTGCAGATCTAGCCTGACCCTATAACCTCTGAAATCATTAAAAATGCAAAAGAAATGCAAAAAAAATGCAACCTCAAAATGCAACCTTTTGAACTCATAAAAAAGCCAAAAAAAACCTTAGCTTTGCAAGTGTAACTTTATGTCCACAATATACGCTGTCACAATGGCCAGAAGCATCACAACTGTCCTGTTTCTGCGCTAAGCTTGGATATTACATGTTGATAATCCCAAAAATAGAGAAACAGGCATTGGGATATGCACCAACAATTCTGAACATGATCTTAGTCTCGCAGCTGGCTGCCAGTTCTTGATGGCAAAACTTTAATTTTACTTATCACCAATTTGTTTGGTTGGCTGTGGCTCAATTTCAGGGATGCACTTGCCACCTGAGCCTTAAAGAAAACGCATTAGGTGGCCCCAAGGTCCCAAGGTTTTTTTTGCAACTTAGTATGTTTCCAAAAGTTCCCCTTCTACTATTTATTGGATGTTCTATGCACCTTTTTTCGCGAAAACTCCTGTGGTCAGCACGTATGGTCGCTGCGTTGCCGGACTGTACATAGCAGAGTTGGAGCCAGAAAATACGATGCGTCAGTGGGATTTTCCATCGCACGTTTTTTGCTTTTTTGTCCATCGCATTTTCAATCGCATTTTCCATCGCAACTTTTTTGCATTTGTGTCCATCGCATTTCCAATCGCATTTTCCATCGCATTTTTTTCGCATCTTTTTGTCCGTCGCATTTTCCATCGCATTTTCCATCGCATTTTTTCGCATTTTTTTCGCATTTTGCACTTGCAAAAAAAAGAAAAATGCAAAATAAATCCGAAAAAATGCGATGGAAAATGCGATGGGAAAAAACATGCGAAAAAATGCGATGGAAAATGCGATGGAAAATGCGACGGACAAAAAATGCGAAAAAAATGCGATGGAATATGCGATTGGAAATGCGATGGACAATAATGCGAAAAAGATGCGATGGAAAATGCGATGGACAAAGAAAGGCGAAAACAATGCAATGGAAAAATGCAAAGGAACAACAAAATGCACCGCGGAAGCAATATCAAAAACATGAAATTTAAAGGGGGAACCAAGCTCTCACGACTTTCCGACTAGTCCTAAACCCTATGATATCGAATTGCAAAACTTTTCAAAAATCTAGACACTAGAGCTCTCTTGCACGGCTGTCTTCCTTAGAAAGTTTACCAACCTAGAACTGTGCGGAGACATATTGCAGTTGCATTCCACTCTGCTTCAGGAAATTAATGACCAAAGTCAAATTCAAACCCATTCCCAACCTGCATGAGAAACTCCAATCAGCAACTTCTTATTCTGATGTTTTTTCTACCGCTGGTATTGCTTTGAAACTGCTGAAACTATCAAAAATTCAAAGAAAAACCATTAGCAGCCGAAACAAAATGCAAAAAACATGCAAATCCTCATATTCAAGTTCTGACATAAAGCAAAAAATGCAAGAAAAATAAATCGCATTTTTTTCGCATTTCCCAAATCAGCCTTGTAAAGATCGCATTTTCAATCGTAATTTTTTCGCATTTTTTTCGTATTTTTTAATTATTGAATAACTACCTCCTGTGGCTAATCTGCACTTCTCAATGCTAACATTCACTACATTCACCAAAGCCCGGCAAGTTTTCTATAATTTGTTCACCTGAAATTGAGTGAACATGAATGAAATTTAGTGAGTGGAAATCTTTGCCAATTTTCACTAAATTTCAATCATTTTAGGTGAACACATGAATGAAGATTAGCTACATGTGGCACGATGTATTAAACTTACTGAATTTCACTAGTTTTCATTGAAATTGGCTAAATATTTCACTTGCCTAAAATCAGAAATTTGGAATCACTACTTAAATGCCAGAAATCTGGATTCACTACTTTATTCACTATTTTGTTTGCCAATTGTCACTAAAAATTATTTTGTAATTGTCTGGGTTTTCCTCCAAAAATACAGGAAAATAATTGAACATAGAATTATTCAAAGAGTTGGATGGTAAACACCTGGTACAAAATGTAAGCCATGCTGTGATGTTATCAATATTCAATCATTTTGGAAACGTTTCACTTTGAATCAAACTAACATGTTTCCCTTTTGCTTTTTGTTTTTGGAAAAGAACAGTGCAAATCTTGCATCATCTTCTTCCATCAGGCAACAATTATTTTCAAAAACTATCAGCGGTGGACGATGGCAAAGAGATATAAGCATATCAAATTTAAAAGCATTGAAAAACATGTTGAACTGTAGAAGTGTTTCAGGTTTTGAATGTTTGGTTTCAATACTTTATATCAAATTTCTCATCCATATTTCACGACAACAAACCTATCAAAAATTGGATCAGAATTACTTAATGTACCTTCGACGTTTTGTTGTAGTCAGCTTTGTTTGTCTTGGGGTTCCAGATCATGGTGTTGTACCAAATCAAGGTCCTGTACCAGGCGCTGTATGTACCAAACAAATGATGGCGCTGTACCACACATGATGTTTCTGGACCAAAGCATGGCGCTGGACCTCATCAATATGTGGAACTTCACTCTGGATATCATCATTTTCCCTACGGCCTTCTAAAAACAAAAAACTTTAAAAACTATACCAAGCAAAATCTCGAGAAACCCTCAAAACCAAGGAAAAACTAAAAGATCTATTTTCAGGAAGTCTGGACCAAGATATGTCAGCAGCAAGAGCTGCTGAAAATAGCAAAGGAGACAGGAGATGTCTAGATGAGATTTGTGCCAGACGAAATTAAACACCACTAGTGTCTATAAACATTATATATACATGTATATATATATATAAATTATTAAAAACCAAACAACCAAAAAAACAAACAAACAAAAAACACACAAACCCAGACAAAACAACAAAACAATAATTTCCAGACTAGTTTGGAAAACATTGGTTTGTTTGTTTTTTGTTTTTGGTTTGTATGTTTTTTGGATTCTTGTTTGTAATATTTAGATACATTTACATATGAATATATATATAAATATATCACTAATGTTTATACACATCAGTGCTGTTTATAAACATCCTTTATTGCAACGTTGCAATGCAGATGCAGTAGATTTGAATTCAGAGCAGTTGTTTAGATGATAAAACCCCACTATATTTCAGGTTTTTTTGAACAAAAAGGTTTACAGTATGAAAAAGCAAATGGGTGGTATTGAACTTGTTGATCTCTAAGAAAAATTATATCTCAGTAACATTTTACTAAAACCAGACTCCCGAAATTATATATATATATATGACATATACAAAGAAGAATTGAGGACATACTTGAAAAATGGCGACAATACCTCGGCTTCAAGTAGGAAACAAAAAATGAGGTAAAACGCATATGAGTCGTATGAACAAAATCCTTTGAGGATGCTTCGGGATGTGGGGCACCTTGGCAGATTCAGCCATCGGGATCCTTCGAAATTGCGCGGGCCCCAGAATGCACGCGCCATGGATTGAACATTAAATCCAGCTTTGAAGTAGCACCGGCGGCCTGCAGCCTAGGCATGGCAAAGATTGGGACATCGCATTTTTTGTTACAGAACTACTTGACTTGAAGGGCGATTCCACCATGAAGAGTCAAGCGATCAGCTGCAACCCTACATTTTGACACCCTAAAGAAATGGTATTTAAAAAGAACCAAGACGCTGAATAAAAAGCACACGGGGCCAGTGGCATGGACATAGCCAGCTATCCTTTTGGTTTTCACTTCGACGATGGGCAGAGTAGAGCGCACGGGATTATCACCAGCCAGCATGGCCTGGCAAAATGGCAAAGCCAACCCACCCGCTACATCTTACTAGATACGACAGCACCCTCTATCCCTGCTGCCCTTCCTGTCACCTTTGATTTAGTGCATTTCTTTTCCAAAGCATGACGGCGGCGTGGATGAAAAATTGCGAATTGACCATTGAGTGTGAAGGCCTTGATTGTGTTCACTGCATCCACGTCACTCTTGTCCGGGAGAACCCCAACGCTGCTGCACTACTCCTAGCCACTGTTGGTGCTTTCAAGAGAATGAGCCATGGCAACAGTAATTCCCTTACATCTGTGGAGCTCTCGAACATTCAAAAGAAACAAACAACAACTTTGAAAAACTTTAGAGATTCTTCTTCGGGATGTCCTGATGTGACACGTCTTTGAACCAAGACTGGTTTGCAAGCAACCTTAGGCGCTGACTCTGACCGCAAGAATCCTCCTGGCATGATGTCGTTGTCAAAACTTTATGGATGCACGGATGTCTCACAACACTCTTCCGGTATTTTACCACTTTTGAATGCTGAGTTCGGATCCATATGGTGTGCAACTATTAGATTCACGTTGTTTTGATAATATGGAAATTGGAATTGAATGGCAAGCAAATAACAGCAAATAAATTTGCAAATCAAATGCTTTCAGTCCTCACACCTGGGAACTGCCCTGGATCCCCAGGGCCAAGTGACTCTGAGCGATCGATCGATGACAAAGTTCTTCTCGGACACTCGCAATCGCGCGGCGATGGAAGGTGGGGCTTGGCCCACAACAGCAAAACCATTTGCTGCTTTGATGACACCCGCAAGCTCGCTCGATGCAAGCCTAATCTCACGCGCGCATTCATGGAATGCCTCAAACAATTCACGATGTATAGTTTTGGAAAAAAACTGATGACAACACATGGCAAGATCATCTTCCGGTCCTCTTCCTTGTTCCGGAGTCTCTTGCCTGAGCAATGTGACCAGAGATTTCAGGCATGGGAACGGCCCAAATCAAGGTATTGACCAAAAAAAACTTGCGAATAAGCCTTGCGATTGTTTCACACTCCAGAACTGCCCAAACAAAGATACTTCCATATCCTACCCCCAAAGATGCCTACAATTTGCCTGAGGTTACTGTACTGGGTTCTGTATACATTCAAAAGGAACTAAGAAAAATCCTAACAATGACAAAATTGCTTTCCTAAACCCTGACTGTCAAAATGGTGCATCTGCAAGGCAACACAAAATGGCGCATGATTCAAAAGCCTATGAAATATTTCCATATTATTTCCTACCTTACTTACATATCAAAAAACATGAGAAAACTAAATCTTGTCACCACACAAGGCCTGCAGTCCTATTCATGCCTTCAATCATGAATTTTTTCCAAGGTACCCGCGGCTCGGCCTCTGACTGGCCACTCATTGGCCCATTCTCGCAATTTTTCCAGGTGTGTGGCCACCTCGTTCAACCGTTGTCTTTTCAGCGCGGGACCTGCAGTGGCGTGTCAACATCCAACGACCCCACAGTACTGCGAGTCATGATAAAGATCCAGCAAAGTCCATCAAAAATGGAACTGTATGGAAGAATGCCTTTGCGGGAAACTGTTTTGAATAAGCTTATTCAAGTTTGGGTCTTGCATCTGTGAAAAATGCTGCCGATGATGCTGATTCATGCATGCAATCACATGCTGAATTTTCAACTGGTCACGATGCATAGTGCCTGCATCTGACATTGATGACATTCATCACTTTCTGTGGTCTTGGCTCCGCATTTGCTGGGGACCAAAACATGAGTGCAGGCTATTCTGCAAACACTTTGAGACACTTCTAAACTGAAACTGCCGCATATTAAAATGAATTTCCACCTCGGATAGATGCCCCCGGCAGCGACAATTTCCACAGTGCTATGGCTATGCCGCTATGCCAATACAACCAAACAACATGTCCTGCTAAGCTCTTGCAATGGTCCAATGCTTGTCCACTAGCTGACTACCGAGGCACTTCCGCGCTGTGGCCATCTTTCTCCAGGATGTTCCGCGCCAACACGTTAGCATAGAATCTCCTTGGACCTTGCAACCGGTGACAGCAAAAAATGGAGGACCTGCAAGAGACCCTCCCATAGAACAGTCCAATTTCATTGGAGGCTGTAGATCTCCGCCTGTCTCTGTGAAAATATTCCGAATCGAATCCTAGGAATATTTGAGTCTTACAATTTAAGCAATGTCACAGACAGAAGCTAGGACTCGGAACTCGCAAATAGCCCAGCCGCGCAGTCATGCCGTTTATACCAAGATGATCTGGATCTGCACCATTGGCAATCAGCCACTTGCAGGTTTGCGCATGCTCCAGGTCAGGGACAAAAACTCGAGGTGGAAGGTAGGTAAGAATGGCCAAAACAATCCAAAATGTGGAACCCTTGAGAAAGCTTCCCAGCTACTATGAAGAGACGAAGGTGTTGCTGATTTTACACGGCCTAGACACGAACCACCACTAACAAAACACCAACCAAACCCCCACAGGCCATTCCGAACAACCCCGGTCTGTTTGACCCTGACCTGACGCGCTGCATAAAAGAGCGCCGTTTGGTTCAAAGCCTTGGCGTTGCAACTGCTGTTGCTACAGTCTCTGTTGTCAGTAGAATGCCAAACTAGTCCGGAAATTATTGTTTTTTCTGTGGTTTTGTTTTTGCTTTTTTTGGTTTGTTTGTTTTTTGTTTTTGTTGCTTTATTTGGTTTGTTTGGTGCTTTGTTTTTTTTTGGTTTGTTTGTTTCTTTGTTTTTTGGTTTTTAGAATATATATTATATACATGTATATATAATGTTTATAAACACTAGTGGTGTTTATAAACACATATAGGTATTTCGTCTGGCACAAATCTCATCTAAACATCTGCTGTCTCCTTTGCTATTTTCAGCAACTCTTGCTGCTGACATATCTTGGCCCAGACTTCCTGAAAATAGATCTTTTAGTTTTTCTTTGGATTTTGAAAGTTTCTCGAGATTTGCTTGGTATAGTTTTTAAAGAGTTTTGGGTTTTTAGAAGGCCGTAGAGAAAATGATGATACGCAGAGTGAGGTTCCACATATTGATGAGGTCCAGCGCCATGATTTGGTCTAGAAACATCATGTGTGGTACAGCACCAAGCACCTGGTACAGGACCTTGATTTGGTACAACACCATGATCTGGAACCCCAAGACAAACAAAGCTGACAACAACAAAACGTCGAAGATGCATTAAGTAATTCTGATCCATTTTTTGATAGGTTTGTTGTCGTGAAATATGGATGAGAAATTTGATATAAAGTATTGAAACCAAACATTCAAAACCTCAAACACTTCTACAGTTCAACATGTTTTTCAATGCTTTTAAGTTTGATATGCTTATATCTCTTTGCCACCGTCCACCGCTGATAGTTTTTGAAAATAATTTTTGCCTGATGGAAGAAGATGATGCAAGATTTGCACTATTCTTTTCTAAAACAAAAAACAAGAGGGAAACATGTTAGTTTGATTCAAAGTGAAACGTTTCCAAAATGATTGAATATTGATAACATCACAGCATGGCTTACATTTTGTACCAGGTGTTTACCATCCAACTCTTTGAATAATTCTATTTTCAATTATTTTCCTGTATTTTTGGAGGAAAACCCAGACAATTACAAAATAATTTTTAGTGACAATTGGCAAACAAAATAGTGAATAAAGTAGTGAATCCAGATTTCTGGCATTTAAGTAGTGATTCCAAATTTCTGATTTTAGGCAAGTGAAATATTTAGCCAATTTCAATGAAAACTAGTGAAATTCAGTAAGTTTAATACATCGTGCCACATGTAGCTAATCTTCATTCATGTGTTCACCTAAAATGATTGAAATTTAGTGAAAATTGGCAAAGATTTCCACTCACTAAATTTCATTCATGTTCACTCAATTTCAGGTGAACAAATTATAGAAANTTTTTTCCGTTACTTTTCTTTATTTTCCTTTACTAGCCTTTGAAAAACTTTGTGCAAAGTAAAGGATCTGTGGGGCGCTGATCTAACCCCCTGAACTGTTTCAATGAAAGAAGGCAGTCCAATCTCTCATGTAACATGTTGAACTATACAAATGCAAATTGGCAGTTGTAATATCAACTGCTTAAACCAATTTTGCAAATCATGCAAATTTGGCCCTGAAAACGCGCCGCGCCCATATATATATATATTTCCACCATAATTAATACGGATCTGTTGAAGCAACGAAGCCTCAAAAAGAACCCAACTAATCCGAACATATCCAAACCATGCAAGCGAGAAATCGCAATCGAGCAACGTCTGTGTGGTTCACGGAGATGCCGCGGTCCAGCAACATACGACACAATGACAGGGCCTCTGCAATCTGGAGCGATTCAATAATCGAGTCACCCCATGTCGCTCATGTCACTGGTGCAACAGAAAGACCAATTTGGTTACTGGTGCGCAATTGGACATCTACCACTTTTGCAGTACAGGAGACAGCTAGAACCGAGCCTCAGCGTCTTGCCCGACCGGTCGACAAGCTGCAAAAAAGAGGTACGTTTGATTCATGGCATGATGACCTCAGAAGTCGACATGTACGTCACTACGCAGTGTCAAATATCTGCGGCATGGAGGGCTGGTGTCCAAAAGTGGCTAAAAGTGTCTAGTTCTGCCAGATGACAATAGTCTGAACCTGGAAAACCAGTTGCTGTTAATTTCCAGCAACTTTACCCCTAAAACCAGCCACAGTTGCCAAAAAAAATGGTACACTAGGTTTTCCAGGAAGATGTCTGAAGTCTAGAAGAAAGCGCGTTAGGATTCTGTGGTCATTTTCAAGGCCAAGCTGCAAGTGGCTAAGTCTGATATGGAGGACTGCATTATGTGCCTCTCCGCCGTCGTAAATGGGCCGTCCTCAGTGTGGCGAGGTTTAGCAAGGGACTTGAGAGAAAGAGAAAGAGAGGAAAAAAAAGAAGCCTTCAGCCAATTACAAACAAACGCTCTAATATCAAAAGATATTAGATGCGATAAGCAAATAGAAAATGAAATGACCATTTTGTGTCTTTCTCATAGTGGTTCCTGAGTATGTCTTTTGCATGCTGCTGCCAACAGGCAGGGCGGACAGGATTTCTTCTCAACATGATTCAGGCATGCAAATCCCAAAATAATCCAAGATGCTCGAACTTCGAAAAATATGTCTGCGACTGCCGCCATGGCTTTTTGATGTTTTTTTCGGAATGAGAAAAACGAGCAACAAAATTTAGCCTGGAAGCCCTGAAACCTTTGGCATCACCTAATTCAGTAGCACGTGGCAATGCCCCTCGCTTTTTTGATTGACTTGCCCTGGGAGCCGAGTCTATTGGGACAGATTGGCATGGGTGTGCGAGGTCCGTGCTCGAATCACATTTCACATGGCATTTCAGAAGCCAAATTTGACCAACCTCAACCGTCATGGCTCTCTCTGTGCCACCTCACCTTGGTTGTCGTTCACGCAGGTGACAGCGTCTCAAGACAAATTGACCACATAGACATACTAACAAACAATAGGAAAACCCCAGATCTGGCGCCGCGTCACACAAGAGTTTTTTCGGCTGGGATATCGGACAAAACGACTCCTTCAGCAGATTCTTCAAGGCACCTTGCAATGTTCAATGGCAGTGATGTTGTTCTTTTCCATGGTGTGTCCCAAGGGAAGTTTAAGCAGCGGGTCTTGCAAGTGGCACAATTACTTAACTTATATTCCACTGACTACTGAAAAGAATAGATGCGCTCAGGACACTATGAAGCCTAACCGTTTGAAGAGTCTTTGAAAAAATAGGTGTGTAGTATGCATGTGTCTGTGCATTCTCTGGTGATTCGGCCCTACAATGGCCCGTTTCATCATTGTGGTGATTCATGGGTGGCACTAGTATTTCCAGCCAAGAGGGCGGCCATTGATCATCCAAACCTTCAAAAGATATCTCTTCAGAAATCCTGGGGATGGTCCTATGATGAAGTTGATGTATGTAAATCAAACTAAGAGGTTCCTTTACATAATTTTCAACTGTTCAAACACCCTCCCATGAAAATCTGGGTATGGATATGTTTGGATACACTTGTAAACTAAGGGTCTAGGGCACTACGGTAGCTCACCAATGGAAAAAGAAGATTGAAGGCAAAGGTGGAAGTAGCAGAATCGGACCACAACTCAGCGGTTCAGTGTGGTACCGCCCTGCGCCACTCAACACTGCATTATGTGAGATCATGTCATCATGTCATTCTGAACTTTGAACACTTTTATTTTACTCCCCCAAACCACAGCCACCACAGCCACCTCAGCCACCACAGCTACCACAGCCACTGGGACCTCGAGGATTTGCAACTCTACTGGCTTCAAAACAACTCCATCTTGGATTCTAAAGAAACTTTGGATACCCCATTGATATCTGGATGTCCGATACTCCAACGAAGAGCCACAAAGACAATTGACAGTTGTGGGAATTGACACTATACGTGCATAGTAGTCTTTAAACCTATCACCTAAAAAAAAACGTGGCCATGTGTGGCCATTCTTCCTTCCCCCAACTGCAGGAGTCCACTCCAAGCCACGGTGCCAATGCCTGAGCCAGCTGCACACCGCCAATTTCGCCTCAGGGTCTGCCAGAGAGGTTTAGGTGTCTACAGAATTGCACGAAGTTGATACGAAAAGGTTCCACGAAAAGGCCACAGGATGATCTCTTCGGTTCTGATCCCGCTGGAAAAAGAAGTGCCTCTTCCCTGAAAAACAAACGAGTTCACCAACCATCACAGGCTGAGTTGGCCTAATGTTGTCTACAAAGTCAAATGCCCGTATAAGGCCCGTATGCTACTGAATATTCACTGAATATCATATAAGAAAATGAGAAACGCAGCAGTTTTCCACAGCTTTTCCACTGCAGATCTCTGACAGCTGCCAGTCTTGTAGTGGCTCAGCGAAAGCTGCTGTACAAGCTGAGCTCAATCTGCTGTAAAAGAAGATCAAAAGGCAGATTCAATGCTCCGTGAACTACCACGCAAGCTCAAACTGCCAGCACTTGAACTTCTCAAGCGGCGGCATAGATGGCCTTGGCCTTATCATAAAGTGCCTGGCCTTGTGCGTTCTTTCCATTTATAGCGCAGAAGCCCTTGATGCCCAATTCCTTCCTAGCCTTGATGACTGCCTGATTGCCAATCAGGCGCAATCAAACGACGACAAAACAAACAATGTCAATCGACGACTGGGTTACAAATGGAGTTGCTGCAAGGTGAGTTTAATTGTAGTAGTTTGAATTTAGTCGTTGGTTGTACCACAACTTGCCTGATTCCAGCCAGAGATGAATTTGAACGGACTCCTTTTTGGAGTTGGACAGCCCCAAGTGCTAGTACAACTATGCCACTCACTACCACCGAAGAAAGCTTCTGGCGCCCACCAAAAATGCTGTACATAGAGCAAAGTCTGCCTTAGAACGCGGCCAACAATATCTCCTCAGGAGAACATCGGCCGGAACCACACCAACATGGCACTCCCATAAATGATCCCAGTGTGGATTTTCCATCATGCATTTTGAACAAAATGATTGTTCTTTCCATCTATTCTGACTTCTCAAAAGCGGGCTTTGGACAGCCCCCAAGATCAACATAGTGGACATAGCATCATTGTTGGCCCACTTGACAGCCAATCTACGACGCTCAGGGTCATAAGGACCTATGTCTTGTCCTGCAAGCTCATGTCTTGAAGAAATCCTGAGCTCTTCAAAAGTGACCTGCCGATACGACTCTCTCAAGTCATGACAAATCTTCTTCCACCTTTTGTTATCAAGAACTTCTTCCATCTCAAAACCAGTAGGACTCAGTGGATGCATCCAGCGTCCAAATCGTTCATCCAGTGCCATCCAAGTTCCACTAATCCTTCGGAAACCATCTGCTCCAAAGAAGTCATTTCCGTTGACCAAATGTCAACGCTGTACATCTCTTGAATTGCTTTGTTGCGTTCTTGCAACAATCTGATTTGCCGCTTCAAGATACTGATGCACAAATGCATGTTCGCACCAGCAACTGTCTTCCTCATGCTAACTGATGAAAACTGAGTCTTCCCAAAGCTCCTCCAAAGTTCTGTGAGGTGTGATCTGCTTCTCTTCAACCGGGATGGTGTGTGATCCAACCATATCTGACGATGCCTCCTCCAAAGAAGCTTGCGTCCCTCATTCGAGAAGGCATCGACTCCGGAAGGAATCGTACCTTCTTGTAAAGCTCAACTGCCTTACCAAGCCTAGCAATGGCCTTGCTATTCTTGATGTCCGAATCTATTGGCCTCCCAAGTAAAGCACCAAGAACTTCAAAACTTTGATGACTTTTGGTGATGTTGACCTTCTGGGCCTTGTCCATGTTCTCATGGAGGTGATATTCATCTGTCACCTGTTTCCACAACTCTTGACCTTGCCGGATAGCCTGATCAGAGCCAGCAATGATGGTCCGGTCATCCATGTAGATATAGTGATGCAGAGGAAAATCACTTCTTTCTTCCACCAAAAGCTGCAAAGCGTGCACCATAACCACCAACACCAAAGGAGAAAGAGGGTCTCCCTGGGGAAGGCCAGAGAGAGAACAAAGTGCCTCCTCACACACATGGGAACCCAGAATGATCCAACGACGAAGTTTCTTCCAATGGCCAAAGGCCAACCTGATCCATCCATGGTTAGCCTTAGGAAGTATCCGCAGGAACACATCTTCCAACAGCTGAAGGTGCACTGAGTCGAAGGCGTGCTTAAGATCTAATGTGATGCCATGTTTGAGCTGACCCAATTTGTAGTCCAAAATGGCCGCCAAGGTTTCTGGACCATACGATCCAGGAATTCCTCCTGATATGTTCCTCGGGAAGCTCTTTTGCACCCAAGGTGAAATCCACTTGCTTCTCAACCATGTGCTTGACCATGCCCTCCACCAAGCACTTTGTACCGCAATTGGTCTAAAGCCATCAGGTTTGACATGATGAAAATCCTTCTTAGGGATCATCACCATCTTGCAGTGACCTACTGCAGTAGGAGATAGTCCAAATTGCTCCCAAACCTCCATGGAAGCCCATACAAGTCTGGCAGCTTCATTGCAGCACGAAATTGAATGGATTTCATCCCTTGACCATCCATCTGCTCCTGCACAACCTTTGACAGTCTTGATCCTACTCTTGAAAAGAGCAACCTTAGGTCTGCCAGAGAATTTGCAAGATCCCTTGATCACGGGTTTTAATGTCTTCGTCAGTTCATCACACTTCTGATCAAGCTCCTCTTGTTGCCATACTTGACCTTTCCAAAACTGATCCCAATAGCTCCAAAGCATCCAAGCATCTTGGGTTCTGTTGGAAGGAAGGCCCGTACCTTCATCCACTGAAGGAGTTTTTGAGAAACCTTTTCTGTTGAGCCATTCTGCTTTATCCGCCATTCTTTTCATTCTTTTTGTCCAATTGCTAAGCAAGTTCCTCTTGTTCTGCGCTTGCTCTTTTTCAACTTCTTCTCTCTTGATGCGTTCTAAATCAATGATGTCCTCTGCAGTGAGAGATTCAGGATCCTCACCAAAGAACTTCTTCGCCATTGCTCTGCCTTCTTGATCAAATTGTTGTCGAATCCCAGGTCCTCTCCTCCAGGTTGCCCGGTGCGGATAGACAGTTATCCTCCTTTGGCACTTCACATAGGACTCCTCTGAGCTCCAAAAAGCGCTTCAATCTGACAAACTCAAAGATTTGCTCCATGACCATCTCTTGGAACCATTCCAATTTCTGCTTGGTCTCCACAAAATGATCACCATCTAGAGCTTTGCAATGTTCCAGCTCGTTTTCCAGAATCATTCGCAACTCAAAGTCAACTGCCAGAGTGACACCTGTCCAATGGTCACCCATCAGCTTCCTTACCCCTAAGTTGCCAATCCTATCAGCCACGGCAAATTTGCCATTTTCAAGCACCGCAAACAAAATCTTTTCAAGACATGAATCCACTGCTACACCACATGCAGGATATGCTTCATATCTAACTTTAGACTCTTGTTTGCTATCACTCAAAGTGCAATCAGAAGACTGCTTGTCATGGTTCATTCGTACCCAAGACACTTCCTGGGCCCGGACACACCCCGTGGAGGTGGAACCATGTGCCCTAGATGAATTTGAACGCTTTCTTTCCCGCCGCGTTTTGCTTCTTGCTCACGACCTGAGGTTGTCAAAAGACCCTGTTTACTTTGCATTACCCGTTCTGGCATGATTGCTTTTTTTCCATCCTTATCGTCGTATCGTTTTACAACGGATTGTGATTTGACCGATTACACTATCATAGTAACTATACATTTACCAACGAGAAACAATGCAAAAGGCTTTAACATCACCAACACCATTCAAACACCATACAGGACGCTTGGGTCATGACCGGAAGGTCCCGTTTTTTACTTCCCCACCTTGTTCCTTTTGTTCTTCATGAGGTCAGAACGGTGGGCGCCGCTCGTTGTCTTTTCCTTATTGCCTTTGACTGTCACTTTTCACGGTATGAGCCCGAAGTATCATACATAAGCTGCATCATTACTGCTGGTTGAAACGATGCATGCCCGCCTTTGAAGACCATTACCTTTGCCAGCTTGCCTCGCGCAATCTTGCTCACTGCCTTCTTCTTCATAGAGCGAGCCTGGGGGGAGTCGCTTTGTTCTGGATGGGCCCCGGGTACCATACAGCATCATGGCGCAAGCCTTCATTGCAGTCTTTGTTTCAAACTGTTTTTGTTTAGGTGGCTAGGCCCTTAGGAATAGACACCGCTTCCAAACTAGTCAAAGGTTTCCATGCCCTCCAAAAAAAAACTCACAGGAAAGAGAGTAACCAGGGTGCAAACATCATCAGATAGGACTGTCCTCATCTGACATGAATTTTCTTAAAAACTCTAGGAGATCGAGTGTCCGTAGAAAAGTTTTTCTTCTGGTAAAACTCTAGGAAACCGAGTATTCATGGCGCGAGCCTTCATTGTAGTACTAGTAGCCTTCATGCTCTTCAGGGGGGGGGGATAACCTTTTTGTTGTGGGCAGAACCGAAGTGCTGCACACCATCTCCGCAAAGGACAAGACCAAATCAGCAGCACGAAGCCATTTAAAGGTCTTGTGGAAAGCACTGCAAATCGGGAAGTCATTCTGAGTGCGAGGCCAGAGGAACCTCTTCAAGAGCCCATCCACCGGAATGAAGCCAACAGCACATTGCCATATATGCTCCCATCCTGGTGCTTCTTCTCCACATACTGAACAACATGCTCCTTCTTCGCCATAGCCAAACATCCTTCTTTGATAAGGACTAGCCATGCCGCCTATAGTCAACAGAAAGGAAGTGAAATCATCACCAGCCCAACGAAGCGCCAACTGCCGTCTGCCAGCGTCATAGGGGACATTAATCTCATTTGCATCATGGCGACCACACTGCACAAGGTCATCAAATGCAACTTTGCAATATGACTCTCTGATGTAGTGGCAAACTTTGCGCCACAAAACTTCATCATTCATCTCCATAATCTTGAACCCTCGCTCAAGAAAAGGATGAGTCCAAAATTGTTCTATACATACCCAACCAAGCGAATTGAGGCTGTCTTCCACAAGTTGATTTAGTGGAGTGCGGCCCACTTCTATGCCCAGTTTTTGCAGAGCCAAATCACGCTTTGCAAGAACTCTGAGTTGCCTTTTGAGCAGCATAAATCTCAAATGAGAGTTCGCACCAACCATGACATTCCTGAGAAAAGGAGAGGAATATTTGGTGCGACCCAAACACTGCCAAAGCCAAACCTCCTGGGATTTCAACTGCTTGTCGGTGGGATTGGAAGCGATCCATCCATATTCCAAACCACTTCTAGCAAAGACATTTGCTGTAAGCAACTTCTGCTTGTGCTTCAAAGGCAGAAAGGAAATTCTTCTATACCGAGAGGCCGAAGCTTCAAGCCTTTTGGTAGCCTTTGAAGATTTCTCCTCAATTGGAAGAGGGACTCATAGTTCTCCACATTGATGTGCTGAGCTTTACCTCTGTTTTCCAGAAGATGAAACTCCGACGCCAGCCTATTCCATTCTTCTTCTGCTTGTTGAATCACTTGAGGACTGCTAGCAGCTATTGTACGATCGTCCATGTATGTCACATGGAAAATGGAAGGATCATCACAAACCTTGTTGACCTCCGTCATGCAATACCACATGAGGATGTTCATGATCAAAGGAGATGCTGGGTCTCCCTGTGGGAGACCAGTCTTCGTCACCATTGCTTGTTGGTGAGTGCAACCATCGAAAATTAACCAGCGAGACATGCTCATCCACTGCTTAAAGACCAAATCTAGCCATTGAAACATGCACTTCGGCATCGAACTCCTGAGAGCATAGTGCATGAGGCCAAGGTCCACCGTATCGAATGCGTGCTTGAAATCCAAGCTGACACCGTGATGCAAACGGTGCACCTGGTGATCCACCATCGCAGCCAAAGTTTCCGCTCCATAACTGCCAGGGAGACCCCCTGACACTGTTGCAGGGAATAAGCTTCTAGTCCATTTGGAAATGCTTGAAGATCGGATCCATGTGGTCGACCAAACTCTCCAAAGGCTTGACATTACACATACGGGTCGATACTCATTGGGACTAAGCATGCGCTTGTCCTTTTTCGGCACGCACACTAACTTACAATGTGCAACACAGTCTGGAAGGAGCGAAGAGTCTTCCCAGAGCTCCATTGCATTCCACACCATCTCAGCTCCTGCTTTGAGTTCGCTTGAAGCCCATCCATCGATGCCATGGGTGCCTGAGATTCTTTTCAGGCCACATTGAAATTCTTGAAGAGAAGGCCTTTCTCCTTCAAAACTTCCAAGGACTTTTTCATGAATCAAGTCCGCAATGAGAGCGGCTTTAGAGATTCTCTCTTCCTCAGTCCAGTCTTGACTGTCCCATAGCTGCTTCCAATAGTGGTGCAACTTTTTGGCTCCATCTTGTCTGTTCTCTGCACACTGCTCAGCAAAGACCATAGGAGACTTCATTTGCCCCTGCTTGTTGATCCATAGTCCTCTCTGCGGAAGGCCACTTTGCATTCTTCTTTTCCAAGACTTGATGTTGCAATCTTTGTCATCAGCCTCTCTTTTAGAAATGCAAATCTTGGTCTTGTCCAACTCTTCACGCACCATAGAACGGGAAATATCGCTGAAGTCGTAATGAGGGAAAACTTTCTTCATCAAATTGTTGACCTCAGCATCAACTCTGTTCCTCAAAAAAGCTCTGGAGATGGTCTCCAATCTTCCAGCCTTCTTGTAGAGCTTTCTCATAGCTACGCTTGTTCGAGCTGCCTTCTTCTGCAAAACTCTTTTTTGCAACTTGACAGTCACACCTTTGATTTTCCTAAAGTTTGCAACTTCTACCACCTCATTGATCTCCCTGATGTTGTCATACCCCTCCGGGATGCAATGCAAGGCATAACCAGACGCAGTAGTGAAAGCCCAGGTCAGCCGAGAGCAAACCATAGCCCACTCATAGTTGATGATGTCCTGCTCACCAACGTAGTTTGGCCACTCCATCTTTTCCACCATAGCAATAGCTTCTTCCCATTGCATTTTGGCACCTAAGTTGTAGGCCTCCTCAAAAAGCTTATGCCAACGACTAGCTTCAAGCCATGCAGGACATTTGGACTGCTTTTCCTGCACAAACTTCGTGTAGGTCTCATCCAAAAGGGTCCCAAAAGCAACCTTTGTCATGATGATACAATGGTCACTTAATTTCTCAGGTCTTTTCTCAGCCTTCCCAATCTGGAAATTGCTGAACCAATAATCAATCATGCAAGTGCTGTCCCATCGAGATGATGAGACTTGGCTGCAATCTTGAATGTCTCCATAGTGCAAACCAGCGATTGTAGCAGTCCAGCTACCTGACCACTCCTCGTTCCAATCACCACCACAAAGCCATAGTCCTTCCCACTGGAGCCTTGTCATGAAGGATTCAAGCTCGGAAAGGTGGATGTGAGTATTCTCATCTCCTGGACTTGAATAGGAATTTATACAAAGCACCCCATTCACCTCCACTGCATGGAACTGACCGTTTCTCCAGCTGACTTCCTCCACAAATCTAGCTTTAAGGCCTTCGCTCACAGCAGTGATAATGCCCCGCTTCCAAGCCCCAAGAGAAGGCTTCAAATCCAAAGTCCCCATAGTGTGGAAAGCTCTAAACCCGACAGCCTTGAGGTGTTTCTCAATCGATTTCCATTGTTCTCCATCGCATGAAGTTTCTTGCATATGAATGAGCTTCGGCCTTTTCGCAAGGTTGATGCCCTTCAACACATTGATGACTCTCCAAACTCCACTCAATCAACCTGTATTGATATAGTCCAACAGGTGTGCTCCTCATCTTTGCTTTTGAAGGCTTGTTGGGTTAAGCCTTCATTGCATTCAGATCCCAGGACAGCTCTGTCCCGGGTCGCCTCCTCCGCGTTGCCTGGTGCAGAGACTGCCTGGGATCTACCAAAATCTGCATCCTCTGAATTGATCTGCATGCCACCACGGAGCCATGGCATGCCATTCACCTGTCAATAGGTGTTCTTCGCAGCTTTCAAAGCTGCTTCGACCTTCTCAACTTCTGACTTGTCCATGCCAAGTTTCTCAGCAGTTTCATTGAATGCTTTAGCCTTCTTCATCAACTTCCAGAAATTGCGAGCTGGAGATGATTTGAATCTGGGCTGTCCTCGGCAAGGTTTGTTCCTGGTTTGGGACTGGCGCAACAAGGACCTGCAAGTTCTACACACCATAATCCAGTGGCCATAGTTGGGAGTAGTTCCACCTTGATGCTCAATCACAACAGGGTCGTGGCCACATTCTTTCATCTTCTCAATACGAAGCGCTTTCCCTTTGAGATCTCTCTTTGCACGAAATGCAGCATGATAGATTTCAGAGAATTTTCTCACAAACATGGTCTGATACTGCCTCAAGGTGACGTTTCCTTCAGCCTTCTTGCACTTCTTGAGGTGGTGCCTTTTCGACATAGTCTGCAAGTACCGATACTTTGGAAAAGGAAGCTCCTTCGAAAGTTTCGGCATACACAAATCACAGAAAGGGCAAATGAACTGAGCATTGGTTTGCCTCTCAGTGGCATTCATCTTCACAAATTCAATAGGCCAAGTGAGCTGCCTCAGGCCAAATCCAGTTCTCGCTCTGCCTTCTTCTGCATTCTTCAACGTATCCAGCTCCAAAGGAACCTGGTGAAGTGTCTGCTAACCATCGACCTGTCAACTGTGTCCCCTTTTGTGATATCCAGGACTTCTGCACACAACGGACTCTTCCACTTCTTGATGCTTCCTTTGACAATGATTCTCTCATTGGGTCCTCTAACCCTTTTCCTCTGCAATTCCTTCTTTTGTTCAATTTTCTGGCAAGAAGAAAGGGCAGACTTGTATGAAGAACAGGTCCTCAGCAGATAGTCAATGTCCCTCTTGTCTGCACTTGCCTTTGCATCTTTCAAGCTTTTCGGTTTCTTGCTCGATTGACTCATAGTGCAAGGCCTCAACATATTCTCAATCTCAGCAGTTCCACTTGATCTTTTCGAGCTCGTTGGCCTCTTGCTTGACCAGCTCATGGAACAGGGCCTCAACATGTTCTCAATCTCCTCATCATCCAGGAAATTTCTCTTCCGAACTTTGCTCAAAGGTGTCGCCATCAAACCACCACGTCCAAGGATCGGGTTGAGCTCCGTCAATTGGGTGTCAATGCCTTGCAAACATGGTGTATCTTCTCCTGCTTCAGCAACCCACTCCTTTGGCCATTGACCTTTCTGATGACGTAAAGTCATGAAATGCCCACGGCTAAGGATCAAAGGAATGGTTTGACATTTCTTCCAATCAGGGCCTGATTTAAGAATGGCGATTTTGGACCATTCACCATTTTTTTTAGTCCACACAATGATATTCACCTGCTGCAAGATTGCTGCCGTGGCCAACAACAACCCGTCAACCCATCGACTGGGCCGCTTCACTGCTTCACAGTATTCGGCCACAGAGGTAGGAATGCTGCCATCCTCCATAGCCTGATTGGTTTTGGGATCAGGTGCCCATGAATCTTGCCAATGCTTCTTGTGCTGAATCAGATGGGACGTGACACGCACCTGCAAAGTTTTTGCAAGTGGATCCAATTTATCAACCAAAGCCTCATCCGAAACTGCAGAGTTCAACCCAGCCAATGCAAAGGATAAGGATCTCCATCCTGGATCCTGCATCAGGTCCTTGCATTCCACCTGCTATTCTATCCAGGTCAGGTTTGACAGGCTTTTGACCAGCCTGCTTCACCTTTTTCTTTGGAGGTGATGTGCCATTTGCTGACTTTTCCTCACCCTTCTCCCTCTTATTACCATTCATGTTGTCATCACCCTCAGCATCTTCAACCGTGGCATCAAGCAATGTCGGTTGTGGCTCTTCAACTTCTCCATCTGGCCAAGTAGCGGTCAAATCATCCTCAATTGGGTCAAAGGTTGCCGACTTGTGCCACCAACGTTGTCCAGCACCTGCAATAGGATGTGACTCCTCAGGCTGTCTTCTCTTTTCCCATCTCTTCACAAGCACATAAAAGTTTTTACCATCATCTCCTTCGACCTCATTTGAGAAGGATCTCTCATTGGGTTTCCCAGCCATTCGACCACGAAATGACCATGGAAGACGGCGTCTCCTTGGCTGAGTTGTATCCATCACAGCCCACTCCTGTTTCTCCAGCCACTCTCTCAGAGTAACCGGGCCCCACTTAGGCGGAGCACCTGAAAGGGACCACGAGTGGATATGCTCATCATCATCAGCTGCTGGCATCACCACTCCAAATGCCGCTCCTCCCCCCCTGCGAAAAGCAAGAGGCTTGCCAAGCTCACGTGCAATCTTCAAGATGCGGAGATGATACAATTGCAGTGACTCATTGCCCTCCGGAAGTCTCCAGGTGACATTCGGCCACTCAATAACATCTTTGCGAAGGTGAGAAATGAATACACCTCCTTGTCCACTCAAATTGATCAACATCTCACTTTCGGCTTTTTCGGCTTCTATGTATCCTACAAAGACTTCCGTTTGCTCGCTCCAGCCAGATGTCCTCAATTCTTCCAGCTTCTTGTCACACTCCATGAGGTGCAGTGCATAAGTAGGTTCAACTTTCATTCGCTCCATATCTTGGTGAGATAACAAACCTTTGACAACCATGATACGAAGCGTCACCACATTCTCCTTTTTCCTCTTCCTGTCAAGGCCATTTGCTTTCACCGGAGTCATCCCACAGTCTGTGGGGGTTTCACCAGCGCTCATCCCCAAAACTGCTTCCACCAATGCCAAGTTGCCTTGGTAAGGCGGGAGCGTAGTCCTGGAACCATCCAACTTGATGTCTTCTCCATTGGTGTTCTTCGCGATCAAAAGGATCCCAGTTTTTAACTCATGAACTTTGCTTAAAGCTTGAATCTCGGCTGCAGTCTTCATGTCAGGGCAGACTGTCACTGCACCTGACGGTTCCTTGCCAGCTTCAACATCCTTCATGACAGAGACCCAAGAGTTCACTGACATGGTCGGGAACGCCTGCCTGAGGTCATACTTCGGCAAGTGTGTATCACCCTTGCCTTTTCCATCTTTTCCTTTCGTTTTCCCTTTTCCTTTTCCTTTTTGTTTTTGCTGATTGCGTTCTTCTGCTTTTTCAACTGCCTTTTGATGAAACTCAGCATAGAAACTTTGCCTCCTTGAAGGCTGGTTTGGTGCACTGCTCGTAGCGGCATTGCTGTTTCCATCGCCACTGCTTTTCAACTTCTTCACCATTTCTTCAATCTGTTTCTTCATATCTTCTTTCTGCGGCTTTTTCTCTTCCCATGCCTTGATCATCTTTTTCATCTCCTTTATGATGCCATCTGCTTCATCCTGTTGCTCTGGTTGAGTTTGCAGCGCTTGAAGAATGCCTTCCATCTGCTGCACTGCCTCAGCCACTTGCTTCTTCTTCTGAGTGGTTGAAGAGCCCAATGCTCCTCCTCGAAGATCTTCCTCATCTTGGTCACAGCTGTCCCGGGGCGCCTCATCCGCGTTGCCCAGTGCAGCTGTATTGACCACTTCTTCAGAGTCGGCCAGCTCCGAATAGCTTGACGCATCACTAATGTCCGATTGGCACACTGATGCACTTTTCACTGCTTCCATGTTGAATTTCACTTTCCCATAGAAGCTCTTCTTAGGTTGTGGCTCTTCCTCACCGTCTTCATCTTCAGCCAGGAGTGCAAACCTGTTAGCATTTACACCACCACGTAGTGCACCAGATGCCGCCCCAGCCAAAGTAACTAAGCCACCCTTAGATTTCTTTTCTTCTTGCTTTCTGTCCTTTCTGCTTTCAGCATCTTCGACATCACCACTGTATCCTGCAGAAGTGTTTGGTTTTGTCCTCTTGCAGACAATCCAATCACGCAAAGCTTCATCTTCTGGCTGATTGGTCATGCCTCCTCTCAACTGATCGTGCATCAAAGGATCACACAGATCAGCACCTTCTTTCAAGATTTCTTCCTCATCAGCAATGACCACCATTTGCTTCTTCATCATGAAGCTCAGGAAGCGACTCCATCCAAAGGCCAGCCCACAAGCCTCATTCACAATGAAGTCGGTCATAGATGTCACTCCATGGCAACCATCTTTGGCTTGCCTCATCTGCACCATTTCAGGTGATGCATCCAAAACCTGAGCCAACGAATAAGCCCAGGCAAAGAGCACCATACTGCCTTTCTTGCCCATCATCTCGGCCATGGTCATCTCGTCAAACTCTTTGATCACTTGCTGCTTGACTACCCACATGACCTTTGACACGAGGTCCATATGAGTATGGACTTCCACAACGTCTGCCATTTGCTTGCTTGCTTTCTCTACTTCATCATCAGCCAACTTTCCATCATCCATAGTGCACAAGCCCGAGCATCGCCTAGAACCGCATCTAGAAGTGCCAGAGCCCGAACACCGCCTAGAAACGCAACTCAAAGTGCCCAGACCCGAGCTCCGCAAAGGGGAAGATCTCAAAGTGCCCATAGCTGCTCTCTTCCTTCTATAGGACATAGAGGAGCCCAACCTTCCAAAACGCTTGATTGTGTCATTCTCCTTTCTCAAAAGACCACATTGCTTCTTGCATCTGAAAGTGCCTGAGCCCGAACACCTCCAAGAACCGCAAGATGTAGCGCTGCAGCCCGACTGTCTCTTTGATGTCAATCGAGTAGTGCACAAGCCCGATTGCCTCTTAGTCCACCTGCACATAGCTGAGGAAGCTCTGCCAATGGATAGAACTTTGCCACATTTCCTCAACCAAGAACTGCATGCTTCGGAATCAGTTCGTACTTGTTGAGAACAACAAGCCCGGGTGCACCACGTGGAGGTTGACTCACGCACCCTCATGCTCTTCATGGTGGCTTTCATCACGGACTTCTTCATTGGCAAAGCCATTTGAAGGGACGAAGCGGAAAATGATATCTAGGCAAAGTGCAAGCAATTGCATGCAATTGCAAGAGGGCTTGATCCATGATAATGCGGTAGATCCATCTAAATCCAATGAATTCATGTGGAAAATGACTGTAGCGTAAAGGAAACAACCATCTCAAAGGCACCCATCTTCCACAAGAACCACGATTTCACGAGTGTTAACGGAGGAAGCAACTCAACGTTTCAATCCAGTCGGACATGTTTCAAAAAAAACGCAACGAATGGCAAGGAGGACAATTCCTGCGACTGCAAGTTGGGAACATCCGACCACTCATCAGCTCATCAGCCATCCAACCTTCTCAACCCCAGGCCACCCAACCGGATCGAGCGAGCCCAGTAGACTGACCTTGGGGATGCTTGTTCTGGACCCTGCTATAAAGCACTCACCGGCACACAGGGACCATCCATGTTTACTTTCTACACATGTCCGACATGGCCTACACTGTCTATTGCATGTATATGGGTGTTTCCAAAAATAGGGGTACCCCGAAATGGATGATTTATAGTGGAAAACCCTATCAAAATGGATGATTTGGGGGTACCACTATTTTTGGAAACATCCATATGCAAAACTATATCATATGGTCATATCTAGTGTTTAGAGATTTGGATATTTGACGGGAAACCTTATGCAATTCCTCCGCCGCCTTTCAAGTGCTTCACCCACCGGCGAGGTTTTCTACCAAAGCGAGTGCTTACCCAACGTCATCATCCCCAACCCACCCCACCACCACCACCACCCACCATTCCGGGCACCTGTTTTCTTGTAAAATACACAGGGACTAGCAACTAACAGCTCGCACCCGAAAATGGATGCTTGGAACACTAGTTTCCTTTTGGGATGGCCTATTTTTCAGGGGCTATAGGGAGTGTACAAGTTCTTGAAAAATTACGCCGGCAGAGACCCCGAACCCGAGATCCAGGGCCCTGTACCTCGAGAGACAGCGAGTCTTTCCGTCGACCTCAGCCGTGTGCCACAAAAAAAAAGGGCCCGGGCTATCTAGAATCCTGGTTAGTTGACAAAGAAATCAGAATGTCACTAAACATGATGATATCTATGATATCTACACTAGTGCCTAGTATGCCTAGTATATCCAACCAGTTTTTTGTTTTCTGGGCGGAATTGAAAAAGGACGCTCATTTGAAAAAGTGGCTTGGTTTTCTTGATGTTCCTCAATTTTCAGGAAGAAAAAGTTCTCTCCCCCCAAAACAAAACAAGCACTTGCTGAGCTGTATTTTAGACAGCGCAGGGTACCTCCAAATCAACTCCCCATAGCCAAACCCGGACCAAGCTAGCCTCGTGACAACCTGGACAGTTTCACTTCTAAAGTTACTGGCCATGGCTGTGGGGGAAACTGTGAAAACCAGGTGAGGTGTCACAATGTGGCACATGAAGCCAATGCCGCGTGGCATAAAAAAACATGACGTTCTTCCCATCAATTCAACTGTCTGTTGGATATGACAAGTGTCTCTCGCTTGACGTTGAGAGAGTGACCGTCATGGTGCTCCAAGCTGTGTCGTTGAGATTTTGTGTGAACGGTGTGACCCGTTGATGATTTTGTTCTACCATGTTGAGAAGAAACTGCGCATTGCCGTTGTGATGGCAATTGTGATGGATCTGCGATCTCTGATCAAAACTAAATCAAGAACCGCGGAGCTGCGGCAATAAGTAGATTACCAAGGCTTAACTGGCAAATCAACCAGCGAATGAATGAACCAAATTTTGCTCTTTTGCTCTTTGCCAGTTTGTCTTTTCTTGATTTTTTCGTTCCAAGTGGTCTGCTTTTGGGAAAAATTTCCCTCAGCACGACTTTGCATGTTTTAGCTCTCAAGTTTCAAGGTAGATGGTTCCTTCCAGTGATCCATTTCTCCGGAAACTGACATCTGAAAAAAAAAACTCAAACCGGATTCTAATATTACCTATATCTTCTTGAGTCTTGAAATATGTTTGAATATCTTTGCCAATCAACGCAAAGAAGAATCTCTTGCAACACCTTTTTTGTTCGAAGCATACGTACCGTTTGGAGCTCCATTTGGAGCTCAACTGTCAAAATTCCTTTCATCTTGATCGATCTTTGTCGCTTTTATATGCTAGATGTGCTCCCTTCAGGGCCTGAAAATTTTCCCAAGCACCGCGTTCTGCCATTTCGAGTACCTGCAAAGAAATAATGTGGGACAAATGCTGTGGAAGTGCGCGCCTTGCGCTGTTCACTGCAAGCCTGACTAAGAAATGTGTAGTCCGAAACTGTGCACTCGGCAAATGGCAATCTCTACACAATGAGACAAGTGTCACAAGATCGATATTGAATTCAAGCAAAAGCAACTCCTACATCTGAAGTCTTGTAGGACCCGCCCCTGAAGGCACCTCATCAATGCACAGTTCTTGATGGGAACATCGTGGCGCCTGTGCCGGGTGCCGCAGTGTAGAAAGCCACTTATTCATTGAGGGTGGGTTTGTTTGTAAGTGCTAGTTGCTAGCTGTAGTGAAGGCTCACCGAGCGCCAGACTGATGTTAGAACTCATTCAATAGTATCCTAGTCAGACGCTTTTTTCACGATCTTCTCAAAAAATTTGATGGGGCTGCGCAAGAGTCACCCTTACCATGTCCAAGAATGATAACCTTTGGTATCTTGGCCGTGGTTTTGCAGGGCCTGCCCACAGCATTGATGTCTTGAAGGGTGACGATGGGATCCATCGGCGTGGACCACAAAGATCTGGCGGAAAGAGAAGTTTCCAACTGAGCTGACCAAAAGGACCCTCAAATACAGTAATCAAACTTTAGCGCCATTGGCCCACAGTGAGTCGTCTCTCATACAAAATGAGACTTGTGTGGTGAAGTGGAATCAAAAGTCTTGACTAATCTTGACCACAGTTGCTGCAAGGATTGGATTTACATTA
>DF243204.1:21435-27876 GCA_000507305.1 Breviolum minutum Mf 1.05b.01 | reverse complement strand
CTTCTCTGCATGAGACAGGCTTTTTTCTGCAGCTGCAACCAAGGGATGGGCATGATGCAACCTCAGTGCGCAGCCGGTGGAACGTACTGCGGCTCTCAGGAACCTCAAGCTGCTGGTAGGGAGTGGATGCTTGCCATTTTTTAAAGGAATGGCGGCAATGGATGCCTTACATAAGCATGCATGTCAGTCGAACAAATCTCTTTTCAGCGGTGCGTCACATTTTGCGAACATCGGCAGCTGATTGGCTGAAGCCCCGAGGCTAAAAAGGGAATGAATCTCGACACTTCTTCATTGGCTTTCAGCAGTCGCATAAATAAGACAACCGAGATCACAATCAATAGCCTGTAATGCAAAGCTTGGATACCACAGCTCTATCTTTTGCAAGCATGATGCAATGAGCTGGTGTAGCATGTTGCTACTGTAGGAGGTTCAAGCTTCACATAGGGGGTGGATGCTTCGAAATCCAAAAACGAATGGCGGGAATGGATTCCTCAATGCGTCACATTTTGCAAACATCGGTAGCTGAAAGGCCGGCAGCCCCACTTCCAAGCCACGAAGGCTAAAAGCTTGCTGTCACATAGCAGCACAATCAGTAAATGGATATGTAAATCTTAACGATTCTTGGAGACCACAACTCCGTGACCAAACCCTCTGCTTCTCTGCATGAGACGAGTCCTTTTTCTGCAGCTGCAACGAAGGGATGGGCATGATGCAACCACAATGCGGCTCGCAGGAACCTCAAGCTGCTGGTAGGGACTGGATGCCTGGAATTGCCAAAAGGCATACAGTAGCGGGAATGGATTCCTTAATCTGTTTCGGGAGCGCGTCACATTTTGCGAACATCGGCAGCTGAAAGGCTGGCAGCCCTGCTTCCAACCCACGGAGGCTCAAAGCTGAATCTGTACGATTCTTCGTTGATTTGAAGCAGTCGCGTAAATAAGACAACCAAGATCACAATCAATGTCCTGTAATCCAAATCTTGGATACCTGGACTCTATCTTTTGCAAGCATGATGCAACCATCATGCGGAGCTGATGGAGTGTGCTGCCGCTCTCAGGGACCTCAAGCTTTTTGGTAGGAATCTCGACAATTCTTCATTGCTTCTGTTGTTTTTTGTTGCATGGAAACATGGGGCCAACACTGAAAGATGCCACAACAAATGGCCTTGGAGACCACAAATCAAAAAGTCTATTCGAAACTTCATTTTGACACGCATGAGTATGAGTTGCTTGGATCGAGCGAGGACAGCAAATTGTGGGTACAGAAAAATTTACAACGACGAATCATTCAAATCCATCACTTGTTCACAACTCAAACATCGACCCTGACGATGTTCAAGCTGGATTGTGACTCCCAACTCAATAATTACCCCTTACCGCGTCTTTGATCTCTTCATGAGTTGAATGTCTGTGCAACAAAGAATATTGGGAATTTGGCGGGAATGGATTCCTTTGACAAATTCACATGTCGCATAAATCTCTCTTCCGCAGTGCGTCACATTTTGCGAACATCGGCAGCTGAAAGGCTGGCAGCCCCGCTTCCAACCCACGGAGGCTCAAAGCTGAATCTGTACGATTCTTCGTTGATTTGAAGCAGTCGCTATGTAAGACAACCGAGATCACAATCAATATCCTGAAATCCAAATCTTGGATACTACAACTCTATTTTTTGCAAGCATGATGCAACCATCATGCGGAGCTGATGGAGTGTGCTGCCGCTCTCAGGGACCTCAAGCTTTTTGGTAGGGAATCTCGACAATTCTTCATTGCTTCTGTTGTTTTTTGTTGCATGGAAGCATGGGGCCAACACTGAAAGATGCCACAACAAATGGCCTTGGAGACCACAAATCAAAAAGTCTATTCGAAACTTCATTTTGACACGCATGAGTATGAGTTGCTTGGATCGAGCGAGGACAGCAAATTGTGGGTACAGAAAAATTTACAACGACGAATCATTCAAATCCATCACTTGTTCACAACTCAAACATCGACCCTGACGATGTTCAAGCTGGATTGTGACTCCCAACTCAATAATTACACCTTACCGCGTCTTTGATCTCTTCATGAGTTGAATGTCTGTGCAACAAAGAATATTGGGAATTTGGCGGGAATGGATTCCTTTGACAAATTCACATGTCGCATAAATCTCTCTTCCGCAGTGCGTCACATTTTGCGAACATCGGCAGCTGAAAGGCTGGCAGGCTCAAAGCTGAATCTGTACGATTCTTCGTTGATTTGAAGCAGTCGCTATGTAAGACAACCGAGATCACAATCAATATCCTGAAATCCAAATCTTGGATACTACAACTCTATTTTTTGCAAGCATGATGCAACCATCATGCGGAGCTGATGGAGTGTGCTGCCGCTCTCAGGGACCTCAAGCTTTTTGGTAGGGAATCTCGACAATTCTTCATTACTTCGTGGCTTTTGTTACATGGAAACATGGGGTCGATTTTTGCAAGATGCTACAACAAATGGCCTTTGAGACCACAAACCAAAAAATCTAATCGAAACTTCACAGTGACCGGCATGAGTATGAGTTGCTTGGATCGAGCGAGGACAGCAAATTTGGGTACAGAAAATTTAGGGCGAAAAATCATTCGAATCCATCATTGATTCACAACTCAAACAGCGACCCTGGCTGGCGATGTTCAAGCTGGATTGTGACTCCCGACTCGTATAATTCACCCTTGCCTTACAGACTCTCTTCATTATATAGTTGAATGTCTTTGCAACAAAGAATATTGGGAATTTGGGGGGGATGGATTCCTTAAACAAATTAGCATGCCCCACATCTCTTTTCAGTCACATTTAGAGAACATCAGCAGCCCTGCTTCCAACCCATGGAGGCTAAAACCTTCCTTTGCAGCAGTCATAGAGGAACAATCAGTATATTGCAACAATTCTTGGAGACCACAGCTCCGTGACCAAACCCTCTGCTTCTCTGCATGAGACTGGTCTTTTTTCTGCAGCTGCAACGAAGGGATGGGCATGATGCAACAAGAATGCAGAACTGGTGGAGCGTACTGCGGCTCCCAGGGACCTCAAGCTTCTGGTGGGGAGTGAATGCTTGGAATTCCCAAAAGGACTAGGATTTCCTAGACAAACATTTCGAACATATCTCTTTTCGGCATTGATTGACTTATTTTCAAAGATGAGCAGCTGAAAGGCTGGCAGCCACTCTTCCAACCCAATGTTGCTAAAAGCTCAATCTCGACAATTGTTCATTGGTTTGCAGCAGCCACGTGTCACAACTGAGAGCACAATCAATATCCTGTAATCCAAATATCTTGGACGCAATCACCCCTGAGAACGTAAAGACCCTTCTAACAATGGCGTTTCTACCAAAGCATTCACGCTCATTCACGCTTGGGGAACTGGATCTGCCCGTTTTAAAACACTCGGCAACTGGATCTGCTGACATCTCAGGAAATCCACCGAAGGGTCCCTTAAACAGCTGGTGCCTGCGGATAAGTGTTGGTGATTGTCCTAAAAGTATCATTGATGGCACCACAACCACAAATACTTGAAAAACAAAGGATTTTTGATGGATTTTTACCCAATGGTCTTTCACGCCTAAAAATGGTCTTTCACGCCTAAAAGTGGTCTTTCACGGTTTGCTCACGGTAATTTCACGCTCAATTCACGCTACCCACTGTTACAGAACAAACTGGTTTAAGTGCATGTGGGGCCGAAAGGCATGATTAGACTCCTTTTATCCAACACGCATGAATTTCAAAACGGCTAAGTTTTTGTATGCCATGCAGAGTTCTTCTGTTCAGTGCCAAGAAGATGATTCTAGTTAAGCCATCGTCTTAGCAACGAGGCACGGAGGGCTGAAATGGCGTTTCCTTGCTAAAAATGGTCTCTCCCGAAAGACTAATATAACAATGGCGTTTGACACCCAGGGTCACTGTATATTACGTAACAAACCTTGGAGACCACAACTCCGTGACCAAAGCCTTTGCTTCTCTGCATGAGACTGGTTTTTATCTTCAGCTGCAACGAAGGGATGGACATGATGCAAGCATAATGCAGAGCTGCTGCAGCGTGCTGCCGCTCTCAGGAGCCTCAAGCTTCTGGGAGGGATTGGATGCTTCGAAATCCAAAAAGGAATGGCAGGAATGGATTTCTTAGACAAACAGGTCAAACAAATCTCTCTCCTTTCGGCAGTGCATCACATTTAGACAACATGGGCAGCTGAAAGGCTGGCAGCCCCACTTCCAACCCACTGTTGCTAAAAGCTCAATCTCGACAATCGTTCATTGGTTTGCAGCAGCCGCGTGTCGCAACTGAGAGCACAATCCCAAATCTTGGACACAATCACTGTATAGTACGTGACAAATCTTGGAGACCACAACTCCGTGACCAAACGCTTTGCTTCTCTGCATGAGACTGGTTTTTATCTTCAGCTGCAACGAAGGGATGGGCATGATGCAAGCATAATGCAGAGCTTCTGGTAGGGAGTGGACGCTTGGAATTCCCAAAAGGAATGGCGGAAATGGATTCTTGAAACAAACATGTCGTCACACGGTGCGAACATCTGTAGCCGAAATGGTTCGCAATGTGTCGCAATGAGAACAAGTCTCTATCAACTGGGTTGATTCATCAAAGTGTGAAAACAACGGGGCTTCGTCAACACAAAGGGCATTGTCAATGCGTAAATCATTTTCCAGACACAAGTGCCTCTTTACAAGCTGGACACCAGCATAATCTGCTGCAGGGTCATTGTCTCAACCTGAGATGTGTCAAGAAAACAAACTGGTGACGCGGCAACTCTAGCTGCGCGACGTCATGGGAGATGAGAGGGAACCAATGAATTATGAACGGACCATTCATCAGAGTGGTAGCTGTCTTGTGTGGAAATGGTGGTCAAAAAAGAATCAAAACATCATCATATTTGGAAAAATGTGTTTATTCCAAAATGCAAACTCGGAAAAATACAAAATATACAAGTGTTTGAAACATTATGCCGCATAGACCCCAAACATCCCGAAACAATTGGAAGCACCACAGAGAGAAGGATATGGAGATCCAGGGCCCTGTACCTCCAGAGACAGACTCGTCACCATTCCGAATCTTTCAATGGTTGCTCCAGCCATCGACCTCAATCAGTTGTGTATTGGGATCTTCCATTTGTTGAGTTCTCCATGACGTGAAAATACCAGTCTCCAGTTTGTTGATAGTTCCGGCCAAAAAGGGAACCTGATTACATCTGCAATTTCTCCTGGAAAAGTGTACAACGCAAATCTTCAAAAATGTTTGAATTGAATTGAATTGATGGCTCAGCATCTGGCGACTGGCGATTATGTGACACTGGTCTCCGTTCGTTAGCCTTGGTTTCATGGCGGGGCTTGAAAATTGTGCACTCCCATCGTGAGGCTTCAGAAGCAGCCGACACCCTTCAGGACTGGAAAACCTCTTTCGGCACTACCTCCAATTGCACATATGGACCTTGAAGAGGGGCACTAACGTTCCGTCTCAGCTAATGCACCTTTTTCTATACAAGTTGTTTTGTCCTGGCGAAGTCAAATAACCTATACTCCTTTGAGCTTAGACACACACACACACATTTCTAGATGCAATACCCTCCACAATGTGAACACGGGAAAAATAAAAAGCAAGAAAAAAACACAGGCACAAAACACAAAGAGAGTATATCTACAGCGTTGGGCCATCATAGGCAAAGCAGCGGAGGCTCTAAAAGCTATTCCAATGTCGGCTCTATTATATTTCCGCGAGACATCAATTGTGGATTTCACACTGCGTCAATGAAACACCACGAAGTAAAACTCACCCTGACCAGGCATGATCAGTCCATAAACTCAAGCGTCTTACGAAGAATTTTGTCAATTGGCGGCGAGATCAACAAATGCCTCTCAGACGTGAACCTCCATGAATCATCTCATGGAATATCAGCTTTGCAACATCTACATGAAATTCTTAATTCTCCCCAGAAACAAAAGAAACATCACATCAGCAGTTTGGGACGGTTCACCAGAAAACTACACAGAAACAACAAAAACCCAACCAGTTCATGCGGCGAGTAAGAAATCTGCACGCACGGATCTTGACAACGATGGAAGAATTCGATTGACGTGACATGCTTAACAACAGAAGAAACAACAAGGAAAACACAGTCAGCTGTGATCAGAGAGACGATGTTCAAGCGTGATCGTAAATCCATAGTCAACTCAATTCACGGTCAGCAAAGCTCAGTCTGCAAGGAGTAGCTGGCGCCAATGGAAACCGTCATCAATCCTGCTGGAAAGTACCCAGCAATCACTGGAGTTATCATGTCTGATGAAGTGTATACCTCAAGACCTGGCTCTAGCCTTTCCCTTTGCTTTCCTCGCCTTCTGATCTGCCTTCCTCTTGTCTGCTCGTTCCTTCCTTCCAGCATCACTCTGGAAACTCTTCTTCTCTTGGTTGGAAAGATCAG
>DF243204.1:13935-18935 GCA_000507305.1 Breviolum minutum Mf 1.05b.01 | reverse complement strand
GTGTTGCCCTTCTGTTCCCATGGTCGCCATGTTGCCACTACGTCTGCTCCCATGGCAATTATTATAAGCCTCTTTTTCTGCCAATTAGCCTTGTTGGCCGAAAATCATGCTAATTGGCAAATTGCAGGCATTCTGGTAGTAGATGGTGGCAGTGGGTGCTGTCACCATGGCTGTTGTCACCATAGCAGCGATTCTTGACAACAGCCCCCTACGCTCTGCGCTGTTTCGTCGTCCTGTCGTCATGTTGTCTCCACACAGTGTCCATCTCATCGTCATGTTGACATGTCAGCGCGTCATCGCCGCCTCGTCGCCATGTCGTCGCCACCTCCTTGTCTCCTCGTCGTCATGTCGCCGCCACCTCGTCGTTTTGCCACCTTTGCTGTCACAACAAGCCCTCTGCACCGACGAGAAACTATACTTCGCAGGCTTTCCCGACTTAGCTATACAAAATACAGCAAACGATCTTGGAACAAAGCTCTCAGGAGTCTCTTCAAGTTTTTCTGTTGAAAGCCCATCGGCACAACTTCGGTGAATGTGTTGGAGGTGGCAATGTGGTGTCAATATGCATCATCATGACCTTGTTCTCATCATCTCATTGCAAACGCATCCGCAAAGCCGGCGTCTTCCTGATGTAAGGCTCCAACACTGTGGTGTAAACATCTTCCATTCCTTCTGCGAAAAGTTCAATGCTCATTCTTGTCCTTCTGATACTCACCTTCTCAATCTTGCTTCTTTGCAAGTGCAAGGACGATTTTCATCTTGGAGTTGATACGGAGGAGGAATATCACGCATCCAACCAACACTATGATTTTTTGACATTTGTGGTTGAAGACATTTCGATCATGATAGTCACGGTGTTTCTTCACAAATCTCGACAGTCTACCAATCTCCCGTGCTCTATGCATGAACATGCCGCATGACCACCTAGTGGACGTCTCTCCCATTCATGTCTGTTGATGCCTTCACTGGATCGTGTCATCTTCCAAAACTCTCTCACCACTACAACTGGTTCATCATAGCATCGCAGCAGCCTCTCTCCTCTTAATCAACGTCAGACTGCCTGCCATAGGTGCCAAGGTGATTGACTTACTATCTTCACCGCTTGGATCTCAATCTCCTTCGAAGTGGAAAATTCTGCATCAACATCTGCTACCTCAACTGATGCTGGGTCTGTAGCAGTATCTGCAACTCTTCTGAACACCAGATTCTCTGGTATCTTACCTGGGAGCAGTTCTTCAGTGCTAGGATCAAGATACTTGGATGTCTCACCTGAGTGGCACTAACGTTCTGTCTCAAGCAGGGCTAGCTAGTGCGTTTTTTTCTCTGCAAGTGGTTTATCCTTGCGAGGTCCAATAACCTATAGTTAGTCCCTTGAGCCTAGACACCCACAACATAGTAGATGCAATACTCTCCACAGTCTGCGGGAAAACTAGCAAAAAAAAAGGCCCCCCCCCCCGTATGGCACCCCTTCATGCGGAAATCCCATTAAGCTACCTTTTGGGGTGAGGTCGTGTGAGGTCAATTGAAGAAAGATGCTTTTCAAACAGCGATGTGGTTTCCTTGATTTTGCTCAATATTATCGAGAAAAAAATGGTTTCTCTCACCCAAACAAAACCACTACTTGCTGCGCTGTAGTTTAGACCATTCAGGGTATCTCCAAATCAACCTCGCTCCCCATAGCCAACCGCGGACCAAGCTAGCCTAGTGACAACGTGGATAGTTTCACTTCTAAAGTTGCTGGCCATAGCTGCGGGATGTGTGAACCAAGCCAATGCAGCGCCCCATGAAAAACATGATGCTCTTCCCCTATCAATTCAATTGTCTGTGTTGGAAGATTGCTATGTTGGATGTTCCAGTCCCTCTCCCTTGAAGGAAAGAGAGTGACCCCCACGGTGCTCCAAGCTGTGTCGTTTGACCAGTGAAAACGGTGTGACCCGTTGGGGATCTGCAATCATTCGCTCTTCGATCTCTGATCAAAACTGAATCAAGAACCGCGAAGCTGCAGCAAGTAGATTCACACTGCCAAGGCTTAACTGGCAAAACAACCAGCGAATGAATGAACCAATCTTTGCTCTTTTGCTCTTTGCCAGTTTGTCCTTTCTTGATTCTTTCTTTCCAAGTGGTCTGCTTTTGAGAAACAAATCCTTCAGCACGAGTTTGCATGTTGTCTTTCCATTCCATGTTACCTCTCAAGTTTCAAGGTACTTGGATGATTCCTTCCAGTGATCTCCTTCTCCGGAAACAGACATCTGAACAAAAACTAAAACCAAATTCCAATAGTGAATATCTTTGCCAATCAACGCAAAGAAGAATCTCTTGCAACACCTTTTTTGTTCGAAGCATACGTACCGTTTGGAGCTCCATTTGGAGCTCAACTGTCAAAATTCCTTTCATCTTTATCGATCTTTGTCGCTTTTATATGCTAGATCTGCTCCCTTCAGGGCCTGAAAATTTTCCCAAGCACCACGTTCTGCCGTTTCGAGTACCTGCAAAGAAATCATGTGGGACAAATGCTATGGAAGTGTGCGCCTTGCCCTGTTCACTGCAAGCCTGACTAAGAAATGTGTAGTCTGAAACTGTGCGCTCGGCACATGGCAATGTCTTCACAATGAGACAAGTGTCACAAGATCGATATTGAATTCAAGCAAAAGCAACTCCTACATCTGAAGTCTTGTAGGACCCGCCCCTGAAGGCACCTCATCAATGCACAGTTCTTGATGGGAACATCGTGGCGCCTGTGCCGGGTGCCGCAGTGTAGAAAGCCACTTATTCATTGAGGGTGGGTTTGTTTGTAAGTGCTAGTTGCTAGCTGTAGTGAAGGCTCACCGAGCGCCAGACTGATGTTAGAACTCATTCAATAGTATCCTAGTCAGACGCTTTTTTCACGATCTTCTCAAAAAATTTGATGGGGCTGCGCAAGAGTCACCCTTACCATGTCCAAGAATGATAACCTTTGGTATCTTGGCCGTGGTTTTGCAGGGCCTGCCCACAGCATTGATGTCTTGAAGGGTGACGATGGGATCCATCGGCGTGGACCACAAAGATCTGGCGGAAAGAGAAGGTTGACCCTCAAATACAGTAATCAAACTTTAGCGCCATTGGCCCACAGTGAGTCGTCTCTCATACAAAATGAGACTTGTGTGGTGAAGTGGAATCAAAAGTCTTGACTAATCTTGACCACAGTTGCTGCAAGGATTGGATTTACATTACTAAAGGGGCTCATAGCTGATACCGAATATATACTGTATTCATTAGTTTCATACGCATACTGCAAACCTTAGAAGGACACAGACTGTCGTGACAGCGACTGAAGTCTTTTACGGGGCCTCAGGGCAGCCTCAAGATCTTGTTCCAATGACACAACGACACAACTGGTTTTTGATAAAACCAGTTATTGAATGTTATTGAAAATTCACCCTAAAAACGCCATTCCATTTCAGGAATGGAGCTTGGAAACAATAGATGACCAAATACTAAAATGTAATGCTAGTCACTCTTTGAAGCTCCACCTCATCAAATAGTATCTCAATCTCCCCCAAGCTGAAAGTTTACCACTGAATGTGCCTTTGATCAAGTACGTGCGTACAATGTAGAAACATGTAGAAGCTACCGTGATTTTGAGGCAGCACGAATAAAATACCAAGGGTGGTGTGCTGCCAGTGAAGAATGGTCTCTCCGTGGTATTAGGTAACATCATCCGTTCCTTACTCAAGCCAGCACCCAAAACTCCACTCGCCTGCCTGGCAAGCTCCGGCGTGCCAAAAGCACTATGACATCGCTTCCACTTTCTGCATCCCCTCCGTTTGAAGTGGCTTCTGACACCTCAGCTGCGCAAATGTGACTTGGAACAAGGCAAGGAAACCACACCGACTTAAATAGAAATCTGTTTTGCTTGGGCGTACAAACAAATCAGTGTTGGATCCGTCCTTGAAGCTAGCTTGCTACACGACCCTACAAAAACAAACAGAGATATTTGTTCTGCGGAACCTTTGGGTTTCAAGGGCCGGAGCAACCAAAAAACCTACAGACAATCACAATGACAATTTCAGATGAGTCACATCGAAGTATGTCCCAGCGCTGGCTTCTGCTCCTTCACTCGCACACACCTTGTCTCTGGCAGAAATGCTTAGACTGTCTATTGGGCACAGCTGCTCCTCATCGTAAGTGACGACTGCACTCATTTCCTTCAGCTTGCAAGTGATCCTTGATCCTTGTGCAGCTATCGGGAACCTTCACAAAGAGATGAATCCCGCTGCCGAACGGACGCCTATCTGTCAACGAATCAAAGCTGAATCACAAGGGACCGTTGCACAGCAGTCAAATCTTTCAATCAGCGGTCAAATCCTACCTGCGGTTGACTGGATGCGATGGGCGAAAATGATACGTGGTGACAATAGTGGAGACAGCAGCTCTTTTGCTGCCAAGCTGTCTCCATGATGCACAGGTGGTGGTAAACTGTAGAAAACCAGCTCTCAGGAACATCAAACTACTGGTGGGGAGTGGAAGCTCAGATTTCTTAATCTAAGCAAGTTTTAAACAAGCTATAAAACGAGTCTCTTCTTGGCACCTACAGTAATCACATTTCGCGAACACGGGCAGCTGAAGGCAGGCAGGCACATTTCCAACCTTCTGTGGTTAGAAAGCTCAATCTCCAAAATAGTTCAGTGTTTTGCAGTGGTCACATGGAAACATCGGAGATCGGAATATTCCTCAACAAGTCCTGGAGGCCACAACTCCGCCTCCGAACCCTCTGCTTCTCTGCATGAGCCTGGCTAGTTTCTGCAGCTGCAACGAAGGGATGGGCGTGATGCAACCATGATGCAGAGCTGGTAGAGCGTAATGCCCCTCTCCGGAACCTCAAGCTTCTGGTAGGGAGTGGAAGCTTAGATTTCGCAAAAGGCATGCATTCCTTAGACAAACATGTCGAACAAATCTCCTTTCAGCAATTTGTCACATTTCGCGAACATGGGCAGCTGAAAGGCTGGTAACCCGTTGCTAAA
>DF243204.1:0-12117 GCA_000507305.1 Breviolum minutum Mf 1.05b.01 | reverse complement strand
GCTTCTGGTAGCGAGTGGACACTTAGATTTCACAAAAGGCATGGCAGGAATGGAATCCTGAAACAAACATGTCGCATGTCGAACAAGTCTCCTTTCGGCAGTGCATTACATTTAGAGAACATCGGCAGCTGAAGGCTGGCAGCCCTGCTTCCAAACCACCGTTGCTAAAAGCTCAATCTATGACTATGACCATGCCTTACACACAAGTAGAGAACTCCAGGCCAGGTTGAGAAAGATTCTGAGCTTACGACTTAAACCTAACGTGCTTCCCAGATACATTTCCTGCTAGCTCAAAATACACGACCGTCATTTCGTCAGGTCTTCGAACCAGCAGCTCTTGGCGGTTGAATTGAAACTATACATGGACCACTTGCAGTAAAGCAGGGAGTAGTGCTTGGAATTCCAAAAAGGAACGGCAGGAGTGGATGTCTTAAACAAACATGTCGAGCAAATCTCCTTTTGGCAATGCGTCACCTTTTGCGAACATGGGCAGCTGAAACGCCGGCAGCCCCACTTCCAACCCACGAAGGCTAAAAGCTTGCTGTCACATAGGAGCACAATCAGTAAATGGATATGTAAATTTTAACGATTCTTGGAGACCACAACTCCGTGCTTCTCTGCATGAGACAAATCCTTTTTCTGCAGCTGCAACGAAGGGATGGGCATGATGCAACCACAATGCGGCTCGCAGGAACCTCAAGCCTGGATTCCTTAATCTGTTTCGGGAGCGCGTCACATTTTGCGAACATCGACAGCTGAAAGGCTGGCAGCCCTGCTTCCAACCCACGGAGGCTGAAAGATGAATCTCGACAATTCTTCATTGACTTGCAGCAGTCGCATAAATAAGACAACCGAGATCACAATCAATATCCTGTAATCCAAATCTTGGATACCTGGACTCTATCTTTTGCATGCATGATGCAAGCATACTGCAGAGAGTCGAGCGCGCTGCTGCTCTCGGGGACCTCAAGCTTTTTGGTAGGGAATCTCGACAATTCTTCATTACTTCGTGGCTTTTGTTACATGGAAACATGGGGTCGATTTTTGCAAGATGCTACAACAAATGGCCTTTGAGACCACAAACCAAAAAATCTAATCGAAACTTCACAGTGACCAGCATGAGTATGAGTTGCTTGGATCGAGCGAGGACAGCAGATTTGGGTACAGAAAATTTAGGGCGAAAAATCATTCGAATCCATCATTGATTCACAACTCAAACATCGACCCTGGCGATTTTCAAGCTGGATTGTGACTCCCGACTCGTATAATTCACCCTTGCCTTACAGACTCTCTGATCTCTTCAGTATATAGTTGAATGTCTTTGCAAAAAAACATATTGGGAATTTGGGGGGATGGATTCCTTAAACAAATTAGCATGCCCCACATCTCTTTTCAGTCACATTTAGAGAACATCAGCAGCTGAAAGGCTGGCAGCCCTGCTTCCAACCCACGGAGGCTAAAACCTTCCTTTGCAGCAGTCATAGAGGAACAATCAGTATATTGCAACAATTCTTGGAGACCACAGCTCCGTGACCAAACCCTCTGCTTCTCTGCATGAGACTGGTCTTTTTTCTGCAGCTGCAACGAAGGGATGGGGATGATGCAACAAGAATGCAGAACTGGTGGAGCGCACTGCGGCTCCCAGGGACCTCAAGCTTCTGTTGGGGAGTGGAGGCTTTGATATCACAAAAGGCATGGATTCCCTAGACACACATTTCGAACATATGAGCTACGGACGAAATTGCTTGTTTGGGGAAAATGCCATTTACAGTGTGGGATAATTTGATTTGCTGCATGATCAAGAATTGCAGGAGAGCATGCGCGAGTTACTTTGACTGCAAATAATAGAAATAACGGAAATAACGCTAAAAATCTCTAAAACATTCGAATGCGCCCTCATTCATCTTGTTACACTGACTATAGGCACCCATGAAAACTATGAAACTTGAACGAAAAGGCGGATAGCACTTTCTTTCCACACTGGGATGGTCTGACCGGGGATCAAAATGATACAAACTGAGTATCAGTTGGTATCGGTTGGGGTATCGGTGGGTCCTGCCTATGTTCCTTCAAAAACATGCAAAAGGTTCAAACATGCATGAGCGGTGTGAAGGCACCCCAAAAGGCACACAAAAAAGAAAGAAAGTGAAGCCCTATCTGAAACTGATGGCCTCTGTTCATCTGAACATGGATTATGTATTACGGGGTATCGGTTTTGGGGGGTCCCCTATCGGTTATGCAGGTTTGATGAGCTGCTTCAAGGTTCAAGGCAACTTCTTACTACTCTGTTCATCCAATAATTTGTCGGCTACTCATATCTCTCTTCAGCATTGATTGACTTATTTTCAAAGATGAGCAGCTGAAAGGCTGGCAGCCACACTTCCAACCCAATGTTTCTAAAAGCTCAATCTCGACAATTGTTCATTGGTTTGCAGCAGCCACGTGTCACAACTGAGAGCACAATCAATATCCTGTAATCCAAATCTTGGACACAATCACTGTATATTACGTAACAAATCTTGGAGACCACAACTCCGTGACCAAACCCTTTGCTTCTCTGCATGAGACTGGTTTTTATCTTCAGCTGCAACGAAGGGATGGGCATGATGCAAGCATAATGCAGAGCTGATGCAGCGTGCTGCCGCTCTCAGGAGCCTCAAGCTTCTGGGAGGGATTGGAGGCTTCGAAATCCAAAAAGGAATGGCGGGAATGGATTTCTTAGACAAACATGTCAAATTAATCTCTCTCCTTTCGGCAGTGCATCACATTTAGAGAACATGGGCAGCTGAAAGGCTGGCAGCCCCGCTTCCAACCCCCGGAGGCTAAAAGCTGAATCTCGACAATTCGTCGTTGATTTGAAGGAGTCGCTATGTAAGACAACCGAGATCACAATCAATATCCTGTAATCCAAATCTTGGATACCACAACTCTATTTTTTGCATGCATGATGCATGCATACTGCAGAGAGTCGAGCGTGCTGCTGCTCTCGGGGACCTCAAGCTTTTTGGTAGGGAATCTCGACAATTCTTCATTACTTCGTGGCTTTTGTTACATGGAAACATGGGGTCGATTTTTGCAAGATGCTACAACAAATGGCCTTTGAGACCACAAACCAAAAAATCTATATAATCGAAACTTCACAGTGACCGGCATGAGTATGAGTTGCTTGGATGGAGCGAGGACAGCAAATTTGGGTACAGAAATTAGGTTGCATTTAGCGAACAAGGGCAGCTGAAAGGCTGGCAGCCCCACTTCCAACCCACTGGTGCTAAAAGCTAAATCTCGACAATTCTTCATTGCTTTGCGGCTTTATATGGAAACATGGGGCCGACCTCGAAAGATGCCACAACAGATCGCCTTGGAGACCACAAACCAAAAAATATATTCGAAACAGTTGACTGTGACAGGCATGACTTGCTTGGATCCAGCAAGGATATCAAATTTGGATGCAGAATATTTACGGCGAAAAATCATTCGAATCCATCACTGATTCACAACTCAAACATCCATCCTGACAATGTTCGAGCTGGATTGTGACTCCTGACTCAATAAATCACCCTTACCAACTCTCTGAACTCCTAATGAGTTCAATGTCCTTGCAAAGAATGGTGGGGATGGATTCCTGAAATAAAACATGTCCAACTCGATTCTTTTCAGCAGTGCGACACATTTAAGGAACATGGGCAGCTGAAAGGCTGGCAGCCCCACTTCCAACCCACAGAGGCTAAAAGCTGAATCTCAACAATTCTTCGTTAACTTGCAGCAGTCGCATCTATCAGACAACCGAGATCAGAATGAATATCCGGTAATCCAAAGCTTGGATACCACAACTCTATCTTTTGCAAGCATGATGCAACCGAAATTCAGAGCTGGCGGAGCGTACTGCTGCTCAAGGGCAAAAAATCATTCGAATCCATCATTGATTCACAACTCAAACATCGACCCTGGCGATTTTCAAGCTGGATTGTGACTCCCGACTCGTATAATTCACCCTTGCCTTACAGACTCTCTGATCTCTTCATTATATAGTTGAATGTCTTTGCAAAAAAACATATTGGGAATTTGGGGGGATGGATTCCTTAAACAAATTAGCATGCCCCACATCTCTTGTCAGTCACATTTGGAGAACATCAGCAGCTGAAANGATGCAGCGTGCTGCCGCTCTCAGGAGCCTCAAGCTTCTGGGAGGGATTGGAGGCTTCGAAATCCAAAAAGGAATGGCGGGAATGGATTTCTTAGACAAACATGTCAAACAAATCTCTCTCCTTTCGGCAGTGCATCACATTTAGAGAACATGGGCAGCTGAAAGGCTGGCAGCCCCACTTCCAACCCACGGAGGCTAAAAGCACAATCTCGACAATCGTTCATTGGTTTGCAGCAGCCACGTGTCGCAACTTATAGCACAACCAATATCCTGTAATCCAAATCTTGGACACAATCACTGTATATTACGTAACAAATCTTGGAGACCACAACTCCGTGACCAAACCCTTTGCTTCTCTGCATGAGACTGGTTTTTATCTTCAGCTGCAACGAAGGGATGGGCATGATGCAAGCATAAAGCAGAGCTTCTGGTAGGGAGTGGACGCTTGGAATTCCAAAAAGGAATGGCGGAAATGGATTCTTGAAACAAACATGTCGTCACACGGTGCGAACATCTGTAGCTGAAATGGTTCGCAATGTGTCGCAATGAGAACAAGTCTCTATCAACTGGGTTGATTCATCAAAGTGTGAAAACAGCGGGTCTTCGTCAACACGGAGGGCATTGTCAATGCACAAATCATTTTCCAGTCACAAGTGCCTCTTTACAAGTTGGACACCAGCATAATCTGCTGCAGGGTCATTGTCTCAACCTGAGATGTGTCAAGAAAACAAATTGGTGACGCGGCAAGTCTAGCTGCGCGACGTCATGGGAGATGAGAGGGAACCAGTGAATTCTGAACGGACCGTTCATCAGAGTGGTAGCTGTCTTGTGTGGAAATGGCGGTCAAAAAAGAATCAAAACATCATCATATTTGGAAAAATGTGTTTATTCAAAAATGCAAACTCGGAAAAATAAAAAATGTACAAGTGTTTGAAACATTATGCCGGCATAGACCCCAAACATCCCCAAACAATTGGAAGCACCACAGAGAGAAGGATATGGAGCTCTAGGGCCCTGTACCTCCAGAGACAGACTCGTCACCGTTCCGAATCTTCCAATGGTTGCTCCAGGCATCGACCTCAGTCAGTAGTGTTGATAGTTTCAGCCAAAAAAGGAACCTGATTACATCTGCAATTTATCGTGGAAAAGTGTAAAACGCAAATCTTCAAAAATGTATGAATTGATGGCTCAGCATCTGGCGACTGGCGACCATGTGACACTGGTCTCCGTTCGTTAGCCTTGGTTTCATGGCGCGGCTTGAGAATTGCGCACTCCATTCGTGAGGCTTCAGAAGCAGCTGACACCCTTCAGGACTGGAAAACCTCCTTCGGCACTACCTCCAATTGCACATACGGACCTTGAAGAGAGGCACTAACGTTCCGTCTCAACTAATGCACCTTTTTCTATGCAAGTTGTTTGTCCTGGCGAAGTCAAATAACCTTTACTACTTTGAGCTTAGACACACACACAGATAGTAGATGCAATACCCTCCACAATGTGAACACGGGAAAAATGAAAAACAAGAAAAAACACAGGCACAAATTCACAAGGAGAGTATATCTACAGCGTTGGGCGCATCATAGGCAAAGCAGCGGAGGCCCTAAAAGCTATTCCAATGTCGGCTCTACTATATTGCCGCGAGACATCAATTGTGGATTTCACAGTGCGTCAATGAAACACCATGAAGTAAAACTCACCCTGACCAGGCATGATCAGTCCATAAACTCAAGTGTGCCTTACGAAGAATTTTGTCAATTGGCGGCGAGATCAAATGCCTCTTAGACGTGAACCTCCATGAATCATCTCATGGAATATCAGCTTTGCAACATCTACATGAAATTCTTAATTCTCCCCAGAAACAAAAGAAACATCACATCATCAGATTGGGACGGTTCACCAGAGAACTACACAGAAACAACAAAAACCCAACCAGTTCATCTGGCAAGTAAGAAATCTGCACGCACGGATCTTGACAACGATGGAAGAATTCGATTGACGTGACATGCTTAACAGAAAATACAGTCAGCTGTGATCAGAGAGACGATGTTCAAGCCTGATCGTAAATCCATAGTCAACCCAATTCACGATCAGCAAAGCTCAGTCTGCAAGGAGTAGCTGGCGCCAATGGAAACCGTCATCAATCCTGCTGGAAAGTACCTAGCAATCACTGGAGTTATCATGTCTGATGAAGTGTATACCTCAAGACATGGCTCTAGCCTTTCCCTTTGCTTTCCTCGCCTTCTGATCTGCCTTCCTCTTGTCTGCTCGTTCCTTCCTTCCAGCATCACTCTGGAAACTCTTCTTCTCTTGGTTGGAAAGATCAGCGGGCTCAAGCCAGACCATCAAGGGCAGCGCGAATCACTATCTCGGTCTCGAAGAAAAAGAACGTCATTTGTTTTTTCTCCATATTCTGATTTCTCAAACACACAGGAATCATGGCCCTATGGAAATTCCCGAACTCCTAAATGTCCCTGTACAGCAATCACCAATGTTCCTAGTCTTCTGATGTCCCCGTGTGGAAAGCCCTCACGTTCATTTCTCGCGAAGCATGTCCTGGAGCATTCTTCGTCATGAGGGTATCCAGTATCAGCCCAATTCTGTCAAGCCAAAACCAAGAGTCCACAAGTCCACATGCCCAAGCTGAATTGTTGGCCTTACCTCTGGTATGCCATCTTCTGAACATCGCCACAGGTAATCACCTGATGCACAAAGGATTCATGTAGCATAGTGGTAAGACATTCTCCTGTGATCGCATGCGACGTACCTGCATCTCCGTTGCTAACATGATAAACACGAGTTCTGGTTGTAGCCATCCTTGCAGGTGTCATATCGTCTCCAAGTTCTGTGGCTCTTGGAAAGAAAAGTACCCCGTGCAGGGATGCAGCAAACTCTTGATATGGCCTTTCCCCACCTTGATCTCAAAGATTGCATAAGAGACTCTCTTGTTGATGGGTCATCTTCTCTTCGCCCTGCAATCTGTTGGATACTTCCTTCTTGCCGAAGTCGACAAAGATTTTCAGCATCATTAAAGCCCAGGGTCCAACCAAACTCCTCAAGATATTTCTCATAAGGCTTTTGTCCTCCAGCTCCGCAGGCCAAAATCGCATTAGCCTTGGAGCTCCTCGCCATCTGAAGAAACAAACTGCTCTCATGTTCGTTTGTTTGTTTGTTTGCTTGGTTGGTGGGTTGTTTGGTTGGTTTGGTTTGTTTGCTTGCTTGTTTGTTTGTGAGTTTGTTATGAGCCGGAACTTTGTTTGGCGCACCTTCCTTGTAACTGATCTTGTTCTGGTCGAGGAATTCAATGCCAATTCTCTCCTTTGTCCAGTTTCCAAGGTTGCAGACTAGGACTGTCAATGCCTTTGATGATGACCCAACACTTTCAAGATTTCTGCCAATAAACTCTCCTGCCAGAAACGCTTCTGTGAGATCTCTGATCAGGTCATCTTAAGACTTGGATCCTTTGTCTGCCAATCTTACATCCTCTTGCAGCACTTCTTTCTGAAATTCTATGTCTTCGTTGGCCTTTCGTGCTCATTCTTTGTTCTTCTCATGGTCCTTTATCTTCACTCGATGATCTTCACATCTATTAACCACTTGAGTGTTGTAGAAGGCTTCTTTAGGTGTTGGCTTCCCAAAGAACAGGCCACAATAAGAAGGAACAAAGCTTTCCTCAGAAAATGTAAACCTGGATTGTGGATGTTGGCTTTTTCAAGCTTCCTGTACTTCATGAATCAACAGCTTTGCTGCGGGCGCCCCGTGCCTCGAAAGTGTCTTCCATAAAAACCCAAGCCCTTAGACTTGTACACCTTCTCAAGACCCTTCAATCCATCAAGAGCTGACCTTCTCTTCTCATCCGCGACATCTGTTCCATCTGACAATTTTGGGCTCAACCTTCACCTTACTTCCAGGCTGAAGTTTTCATCAAGGCCTGCTGGCACTTTGTTTCACCGAGGTTGACCTCCTTGTTCTTCTCACCCTATCTTCAAGATTTCGTTGGAGTCTTCCCTTATAGGAATCATCTTCTGGCTTTAAGAAACTCGAAAAGGTCCTTGTTAAAAAAATGTCAGCCTGCTTCATCTGCTCAAGCTCCTCTTGATACACTTGAATCTCCGCCTCTTCAGTCCAAACTCTTGTGGGTAGGTCAGCTGTTGTATGACGAAACTCTTCCAAGAAGGCTGCTCGCATCTTGTTTGTCTTTACATCCTCAAAAAGCTGAGTGTTGACCAACCTCTGGGTTCTCAACATGCTACCTTCATCAACCTGCATCTCATCTCCTCCAAAATCAAGTTCTTCTTCTTCTTCTTTTTCTTCTTCTTCAGCCATATGACGCTTCCATTGTTCCATCCATCACCTCTGTTCTTGGTGGTTTCTTACCTGATGGCAAGTATCGAGATGCCTGGGCTGATTCACCAACTTGGAAGTAAGCGTGTGGCAGTAGGAGCTGCTTTCCTACACCAAGTTGTCCAAGTGGGTGCGATCCGCAAAAATAGCGCGCTTTCAGGTTCCTTCGCCTCTGGTCTGACGGTTGTCCATTGAAGAAAAGAAGCCTGCACCTGCACCCAATGGTTTTACAACTGTTTGGGAACTGATTGGCGTCTCCAGGCTTTCCTGCGTAGGTCTCAAGAACAACACGCTTGTAGTGATCTTCATCCAGGCTTTCATAGCTCTTCATATAATCAGGAAATTGCTTCATCATTATCACAAAATACTTAATCTAGCGCGAGATAGTCTGACCATCAAGACCATGACGAGGGTCACAGTGGCAACAGTGACAAAGTGATGACGATCACGACAAAGACAATCAATAGAATGACGACAACCACGGCCAATAGAGTCACGGCGACGACAGTCATGGCAATGACATTCACGGTCGCCATCCTGTTGCCGTTCTGTTACCATATTGTCGCCATGTTGCCACTACGTCTGTTCCAATGGCAATTATCATAAGCCTCGTTTTCTGCCAATTAGCCTGGTTGGCAGAAAATCATGCTAATTGGTAAATTGCAGGCATTCTGGTAGTAGATGGCGGCAGTGGGTGCTGTCACCATGGCTGTTGTCACCATAGCAGCGATTCTTGACAACAGCCCCCTACGCTCTGCGCTGTTTCGTCGTCCTGTCGTCATGTTGTCTCCACACAGTGTCCATCTCATCGCCATGTCGTCATGTCAGCGCGTCAGCGCCGCCTCGTCGCCATGTCGTCGCCACCTCCTTGTCTCCTCGTCGTCATGTCGCCGCCACCTCGTCGTTTCGCCACCTTTGCCGTCGCCACAAGCCCTCTGCACCGACGAGAAACTATACTTCACAGGCTTTCCCGACTTAGCTACAAAATACAGCAAACTTTTGTTTGCCCGTGCACTTGTGGAGTTATAAGGCCACTTATAAATAGTTATCCAGAAGTTATGAAGGGTAGTTTGTAACTATGTTTTAACTATGTTATAACTAGTNTTTTTCTTTGTTTTTAGTAGGTTCCAAAAGCAACGTTTCGGCAGTTTTCTGGCTGCGGTTTCGCATGGTTTGGGCCCTACTTTTGTTTGCCCGTGCAGTTGTGGAGTTATAAGGCCACTTATAAATAGTTATCCAGAAGTTATGAAGGGTAGTTTGTAACTATGTTTTAACTATGTTATAACTAGTTATAACTTCATCATAACTTTTCGATATGTTTTTTAAATATTCATTGATTGGAATAAAGTGGCCGCNAAAGTGGCCGCGTTTTACCTTTTTTATCCGAGCAGAATTGCAACGTCTCGTGAGGCATCTTTGGTCTCCGTTCGCTGGTATATAGCAAGGGCAGAGCCTACAACATCTTTGAGCAGCACACAACAGACTTCCTCTGACTTCAGACACCAGCGTGAGAACCCAGGAATGGTTTCATTCCTTTTTTTGAGTTCTTGACAAAGAACCAAGTGATCCGAGCCCACGTAAAAATCTGCCAAATTTGACTTTTTGCGCGGACAGTCCGCGGACAAGACAAACACGACATTCCATCCCTCCGCGGACAACGGCATCTTTTTCTCTTTCTATCCTTTACTTCCGCGGACAAGTCTACCTATGTCCGTTTTCCCCGCGGACAACCGCGGACATCCGCGGACAATCCGCGGACATCCCGCATTCTCCACTTTTCACACGGACGCCTCGTCACCGAATGGACCGTGGAGATAGCGGAGACATGTTGTCTGACACAAGCGCGCTGCTTCCAGCAACCACCCATGCTCCCTCTTCAGCTCTGGCACTGATTGCAGGGACGCAGCCAAACTGCGCAGATCCTGCACCGCAGGAAGTAAACTTTCCTGGTGACTTTCCGGTTCTCTATTTGAGCCATGTTTTCTGCAGGAAAAATGATGTATTCAAACAGGATCGTGAAAGCATGATTTCCAAAAAGATAGTAAAAAAAAGAACTCTTTAAAAAAAACATAACTAATCCTAACTAGTTCATAACTTCTCACAAGGTCAATCGTCAAGTTAGCTTTAACTATGTTACGCTAGTTATAAATGATCGTTCGCAAACCTATAGTTACCACAGAGTTAGCCACGTTATAACCTGGGTTAGGAAGTTATAACCCATGATATAACATCTGTTATAAACTCACAAGTTCACGGGCAAACAAAAGAATGATCTTGGAACAAAGCTTTCAGGAGTCTTTTCAAGTTTTTCTGTTGAAAGCCCATCGGCACAACTTCGGTGAATGTGTTGGAGGTGGCAATGTGGTGTCATTATGCATCATCATCATCATCATCATCATCATCATCATGACCTTGTTGCCAATCTCATTGCAAACGCATCCTGCAAAGGCGGCGTATTCCTGATGTAAGGCTCCAACACTGTGGTGCCTTCTGCGAAAAGTTCAAATTCTTGTCCTTCTGATACTCACCTGCTCAATCTTCTTCTTTGCAAGTGCAAGGACGATTTTCATCTTGGAGTTGATACGGAGGAGGATATCACGCATCCAACCAACACGAAGATTCTCTGACAATTGTGGTTGAAGACATTTCGATCATCATAGTCACAATATTTCTTCACAAATCTCGACAGTCTACCAATCTCCCGTGCTCTATATGCATGAACATGCCGCATGACCACCTAGTGGACGTCTCTCCCATTCATGTCTGTTGATGCCTTCACTTCTCAGAGCTTTTTGCTGGGATCGCGTCATCTTCCAAAAATCTCTCACCACTACAACTGGTTCATCATAGCATCGCAGCAGCCTCTCTCCTCTTAATCAACGTCAGACTGCCTGCCATAGGTGCCAAGGTGATTGACTTACTATCTTCACCGCTTGGATCTCAATCTCCTTCGAAGTGGAAAATTCTGCATCAACATCTGCTACCTCAACTGATGCTGGGTCTGTAGCAGTATCTGCAACTCTTCTGAACACCACATTCTCTGGTATCTTACCTGGGAGCAGTTCTTCAGTGCTAGGATCAAGATACTTGGATGTCTCACCTGAGTGGCACTAACGTTCTGTCTCAAGCAGGGCTAGCTAGTGCGTTTTTTTCTCTGCAAGTGGTTTATCCTTGCGAGGTCCAATAACCTATAATGCCTAGACACACACAACATAGTAGATGCAATACTCTCCACAGTCTGCGGGAAAACTAGCAAAAACCCCACCCCCCCCCGTATGGCACCCCTTCATGCGGAAATCCCATTAAGCTACCTTTTGGGGTGAGGTCGTGTGAGGTCAATTGAAGAAAGATGCTTTTCAAACAGCGATGTGGTTTCCTTGATTTTGCTCAATATTCTCGAGAAAAAAATGGTTTCTCTCACCCAAACAAAACCACTACTTGCTGCGCTGTAGTTTAGACAGAGCAGGGTATCTCCAAATCAACCTCGCTCCCCATAGCCAACCGCGGACCAAGCTAGCCTAGTGACAACGTGGATAGTTTCACTTCTAAAGTTGCTGGCCATAGCTGCGCGATGTGTGGACCAAGCCAATGCAGCGCCCCATGAAAAACATGATGCTCTTCCCCTATCAAAT
>DF243203.1:18701-42539 GCA_000507305.1 Breviolum minutum Mf 1.05b.01 | reverse complement strand
AAAAACACCTTCCAAATCAATATGGAAAATCAATATTGGAATCAATAAAAAAATCAATATTTTTGGTGAAAATGTGATTTTTCATCTCCTATTGAAAAAATCAATAAAAAAGGACCAAATCAATATCAATAAAAAAAGTATGGTTGATATTGATTAGGATCAATACCCGACCCCCAGGGTTGGTACCTGCCGCTGAACAACCACTGGAAGCGTAGGGATGGACGGCGCATGCTGCCTTCGAAGTTTGATCCACCATTGACTGGAACCAGTCGGTTGGAAATCTCGCCCCATAATTCTCAGAGACGAATTTTCGGCATACCCGACTGGGGTCAGAGGCGCTTGTGAGAACGAAGGGTAAACCCAAAGCCTCAGCGGGACCACCCCAACACTTTGGACTAAGGATTGCCAAATACATCACAAGATCACATGGATTAGACATACTGTAGATGTATCTTTTCAAGTATATATGTATATAATATCATCCCTTTGTACGCAGAGAGATGCCCATGAAAATCCCATGACATACAACACAGATGACAGAAAACATAGGGCGTCGCACGTCTGATTTAACTGAAATTAGGCATGTAACTTCAAGAACAGCAATCTCGGGACACATGCCAGAACACGTCGACATTACAGAAATAGGAGCGTCTGCTCGCACCTTGCTGGCTTTGATATCCTTAGTATGACCCTGAATCAATTCCGACCACCAGGTGGGGTATGAAGTCAACACGCAGATTCTTCGGTCTCGCTAGAAGGCTCACGCAATGCATCCGCCAAGTCAGATGAATCACATTCCTGAGAATGTTCTAAAAGAGGCTGTCACTGGGCAGCTAAACCAAAAAACCAAAGTGAAAGCTGGTGGACAACATCTGAGAAACAACAGTGGGTGTTTGGCCAATGACATCCTGTGAGTATTTGAGAAAATGTTGCCCTTGTCTCGCTGACTCTTGCAGTTCTGTGGGATTGAGCACTGTTGGTATCATGGCAGGAAGTTGGTAGCATGGCAATGCATCTGTTCACCACTGGAAAGACAAAAACCTAAAAATCAGCCATATAAATCACTAATTCCAATCACTAGCAAAACACTAAATAATAACTAACGAATAGATTTTGACTAAACTCAGTGTTTACCACACTTTGAAGTCTTAACATTAAGGTTTTGCTGAATGATTGACATCAAGTGTGATTTGTGCGTGTCATCTTTTCGACTCATGTATGCACAACACCAAAGATCTTCAAACAAGAAAAATGTTTTGTTTTCAATTACCAAAGGCTCTCTTTTTTGTGGGCGCACTTTTTGCTCCAAAAAGTTGAAGAATTCGAATAAAAAAGGGCGCTTCCAAAAAACCGCGGATGACGGACATGTGACATGTTGTGGTTCAACATGATGTTTTTGTTTTTTTGTTTTGGCGCTTAGTTTGGAAATTGATTTTCCAAACTTGTTCCTTTAGAAAACAAGGCAGCCATCTTTGTACCAAAGAGTGTTTGCTTATTTTCTTTGGAAAACCAGCACCAGGAAAGAACATATAGGCTAACTTAAATGTTAATTCCCGATATACAAACGGTTTTTTGGAAAGAACCTATAGTTCAAACTTAGGCTTTTCCGATATACAAACAAAAGGCGCAAATTACGCATATATAAATAAATAAATATCAGCTTTAATATTACAAAGCAAAAATAAAATTCAATCCCATAAAAATACAATTACATTTGTACATATATATAAATATAGATTTGATATAGGTATAAGATTGATTAAATTGATTTAATTCGGGCCACTCTTTCTTTTTCCTGCTTTGCCCTTCGTCTGCACTTCGAGTGAAAGAAAAATGGGATAAGTCACAGGACGGGTTTTATCCCGTGGATGAGAGGATGGATGTCTCAAGAAATCCAGTAAGCCAAATTTGATTCCAATCGTGATTTGGTTTGGCATGGATGCTACTGAGACGTTTGGTTTTCAGAGCAGACGTAAACACCCCAATCCTTCAAGTGCTCGGGCAACTGGATACTCGACCTTTTGGAATTTTTGAAGAGAACACCATCGAAACAAAGCCTCGACACTTCGTCAGCAGGGTTGCTGGAAGTGGGGACCCTAGCAAACCAAGGCACAGTTTCTGCTGACTCCTCAAGTTCGACTGTTAGATCAACCAACCGCTGACCCAACGATGTTGCACCTGCCCCTCTACTGTTAGGACTGTTCTACTTATCCTACTTAAATAAGGTTATTTCTACTTAAGCTACTTAGCATCTACTTATTTCAAGTTATTCTTCCTTTTAAAATCTATTTAAAAGATAACTAGAAATAAGTAACTTATAAGTAGAATATAAGTAGAAATAAGTAGAAATAAGTAGACTGGTCTGTAAAAACATGTTTTTTGTAAATATTCGAATTTCAGTCGAAAAAGACCAAATTCCATTGTTTTGTGAAACCACAAGTTGAATCCTAAACATTCTTTGAACTATTTGCAAGGCCCGGGGCTAGCGGACAAACCGCTGAAACACATAGAGCGGACACACCGCTGTAGAATACAATATCCCATGAACAACAGAAGATATCGGTCATGGCAAGGGGATATAGCGGACAAACCGCTGAAAGACATGGAGCGGACACACCGCTGTAGACTACAGTATATCTCATGAGCATTATATACCGAAAGCGACACATACAACTTGCACGGGCTAAGCGCCAGTTTTTTTCATCTCAGGAGGTGGTGAGTCAGTTTAGCTATCTGTGACAACGATTGCAGAAACTTCATCGGTCGCTTCTTGTACTTATATGTGATGAAGTCAATAGCCAAATGCTTGATGCTTGGGAGCACGTCCAAGCGCATGATCTGCAACTGCGCGCGGAAGGAAACCATGTGGTAGGGGTTGAGGCTCTGCAAATGCTCCAATGGTTGGACTTCGTATCCAATGTTCATATCGTAGCCTGGCGCAATGCTAGACAGGTCAATGTTGTAGCAAGGGTTCTCATTGAATTTGCATTGGGCAGTAGTTAGCCCGAGCCACAGCATTGCAAAGCAATGGGTCGAGAATGTCAAACCACAAACGGACACAATCGTGCGGCAGCACTCGCGGGCGGCTTCAAGTTGTTCTTGAAACTCAGCGTTCTTCATGTCGTTCTCAACTGCCAGCCGCGTAGCAAAGTCAAGCATCGGAGGCAATGGTGAGCAACTGGAATGTTCACGCGACTCTTGAGAAAAAAGCCTGAAACAAAAGTTTTCACAACAGTTGGGAACAAATCTACGTAAGCGGACACACCGCTGGTAAAAAAGGAAGCAAGCAAGGAAGGAGCGGACACACCGCTGTAGTTACAACGCATGCATTTGACTGCTGACGCAAGCTTTCTTTTTCACATTAGAGCGATCACCGTGGTGCCATCTTCTTGAAACCGAAACCAAGAAGGAGGAGATGGAGGAGACAAATGCGAAATGCGCCATATAACCACATCTTCAGACAGACGCCAGGTTCTTCCCCAGGAATGCGTCTGAACCTTAAACTGTGTTTAGTGATTATATGCTTGCCGGATCTCACTGAGAAACTCTTGAGAATTTAACCTTGGGCACAATGGAAATGTGAAGACCGGTGGCTGAAAAAAAAATAAGCCCAGAGACTAAATCAAGCTTTTGGCATTGCACCAGCAAAGATCCTTGGGATTGAAAACAGTTTTGGATGAAGCCAGCATGGTGCTCCCAGCAGAGCATGTCGCCGGTTGTGAAGCTAGACGCAACCAAGTAGAAACCTGAATGGACAGATTTGTTCTTACAGGACACAGTACACGTCCCCAAACTTGCCCGTTGGTAAAATTAGAAAAACTTTTCGGAAAAAAACAGTACCGGTAACTTGAGCTTCGGCATGCAGATGGAACTGCCAACTGGATACAATCGTCCAAAGAAGCTGCAGTGATTGGAGGAAGCAATTCCCAAAAGGGGAGACCAGTATTCACCAGGTTGGTCAGAGAAGCGTGGCATATTCTGCGGAGCACTTGGGACGAAAAGGCAGCGTAGTCTGCGACACTGCTTCTCTGATTATGTCCGATGTCGGCCTTGTAAAGTTGATGTTTTTGTTCTAAAGCCTCGCAGGATAGGAAGCAGCCCGTTCTCTGGATGTTCTCAGGGATGTGAAAGCGGTGGTGATGCTTTGGCTTCACAGAATCTGCACCGAAGGCCAAGCAATAAAGCTGGTGGTGCTTGCGTTGCAAATGAGCTAATTCATTCGCATCTTCCTGCGATAGACGCCGCACTGAGTGTTGCATCTTTCTGATGCACTGCAATATGTCAGACAAAGCCAAAAAAGACTGTAGGATTGGCTCTGGCAATCTGTTTGTCGGCTGTATGATTGTCGACGCATAGAAATGCAGAAGTGGTACAATGGCAGCAGTTTGGTGCGCTTGGCCCTTGTACAATGCTTCACCAAATAATCTTGAGTCAAACAGTCGTCTCAGATAGCCAGCTGTTCTGTTACTAGTCTTGGAAGCTGTCCAATTCCCTTGTGTGACTGCTTGTTGTATGTGCAACAAAGTAACCGGTGTGTTCGCAAAGACTGCTTGGAGAAAGTCACTCACTTCCCACGACGCCACCCCATTGCATAAGTAGCTATGCATGGGATCTGTCACAATATGACTTGGTGGCATACTCCAAAGCAAAGATGCTCTGTCAAAACGTAGGCCTGCGACCATCTCTTTCCTCCTCAAAGCAGTTTGTCCACGAATGGTCAACAGTGAATCGGCGGCAGCAAAAATTTCATTGTCAGTGGCTGATTGAAAGCCAGTACTAGAGCTGATTTCGACGAAGAGATCGTCAAATTGAATCAAATTGGAACCTTTCATGAGGACATTCTTGCAGTGGACGCATGGGCGCATGCCCGAGCTTCCCTTCAAAAGAATATATCGCTCTGATGCTGTCGTTGTCTCCAAGATAGAATGCACGAGGCTTTTGTTTAAACATCAGTGGAGGGAAATCATGACTGGTAATGGTGAAGCCAGTGCAATGATTGGGGGCTAGCAAATGCTTGAGCACTGCCACCACCACGGCTGACAATCCACCATTTACTTCCTTCAAGCAATTCGCTTGTACTGCTGCGAACGGCAGCCAAGCATTGGGATGTTTTAGGTGGTGCCAAAATTCCACCCACGAAACATAGATCAGACTGCATTTTCTCGCCTGGTCCACTCCAACAACGTTGCCAGCTGTACACTCATCAGCGTACACCAATGGTGTAAGTGTTGGGGATGAGTCCAAAGCTGTTCGAAGTGTTCGTGCGAAGCCGCAAGACTCTTTGCAAATTTTGTCCAAGAAAGGCTGAAGCAACATGATTGGCAAGCGTACTGATGAGCCATCAAGGCATTCAAAGTCTTCCTGAGTGCTACATTCCAGTTGCCATGGTGCCAAGATATTCTCAACTTTCTTGAGAAAAGAGCCTCTGCTTAATTGGCCAGTGTCTTCATTGCATATATTCCAGATCTGATGGACGGCTCGATCGCTCACACGTGGGACCTCAAGGCATCTTTTAAGCTTGGACTCGTCTGCTTTGCTGAGCTTTCGCTTCGCCATGCATTAAGGTGAGACCCAAAATACGTTGGAAGCCAGAACTGTTCAGTTTATTTTGATTATGGTGCTTAGAACTTATGGTATGTAACATGCCAAATGCTGGAACTAAAATATCCTGAATGAAAAGAGCTGTGGAAGCAAATGAAATGAAACAGTAGCTATAGAGGAGATGAATCATGAGCGGACACACCGCTGACAATCATGAGCGGACACACCGCTGAGCAGCAATTAAAGAAAACCCGTGGCAGAACTGTCACTGGGTACAAGAAGTCAACAAGTCGGAGCGGACGAACCTCTTTTCAATTTCTTTTTTTTGATTTCCCATGGTGTTGGACCCCGACATCTCTTGAGCATCTGTAGATGGCTCCGGCAGCGCTTTCAAAAAAACGCTATTATACCATGTATAGCACGGTATCAAAAAGGATCTGAGTTTTCAGACCAAGCAAGTGGCTGCCTAAGCTTTGGCCTTCGCCTTGCTTTTGGCTGTTCGCATCGGAAGCTTTCTTCTTGAAGATATCCTTGACGTCTGCCAGAATTTCCTTGGAAGTCTTGATATCGTCACCGATTTTCTCCAAGTCATCGCTGAGCTTGTAGGGGTGTGAGGTCTTCTGCTCATCCTCTGATGCAGAGATCAGTTTGGTGCAGCCTGCGGGCCAGGAAGGTCAAATAAGCGGACACACCGCTGTAGAAGGTCTTACTTGTTGGGAAATGAAATATACAATCTGTTCAGCAAAAAAAATATGTTGAACAAACCCAGAAACATCGCTTCCAGGTGTTCATCTTTTGTGAGGCTTCCTCCAGGCCAGACAAAAGCGCATCCACGTTTTCCTGAGATTGCAGCTTCTTGGTCTTGGACAAATATAATTCCAACAAAGCGCGCGTGGCGTTGACGTTGGGAATCATCTTGGTGGCTTTCCCCATCTGGAGTTTCCAAGCCTTCTTCTTGTCCTCGAAGCAGACAGGAAGGCCAAGAAATTTCCTTAATGAGTCATGGATGGACTATATCATTTTTTTTTAAATTAAAGAACCAGATGTGTAAACAATCATATCCTTGAAGTCTATGAAAGAAAAATTAGCGGACACACCGCTTCTTATTAAAACTCTTTTATCATTCATCAAATTACTAGAGACAAATTAACAAAAGATATTCTCAACTATGATGTCCTCAGCCTGCTTCAAAGCTGCCTTTGCTGCATCATCACCCTTTTGCTCTTTCTTTGCCTTATGGGCTTTTCCGGGCTCATCATCACTTGGAATTGACCACACATCATCATCAATCGCAATGGCTTGTCCTGGGCCAGGAGCTGAAGGATTTTCACCATCAGCCGTCACGGGCTTGCAACCCTTGTTCTTCTTGGCTTTCTTCAAGAAGTATTCCTTTTCAGTCAGTTCTTTGTTGATCTGGCTCCGGATGTCATCAGTGTCGATCGTGGTGAGCGGCACAGACCAGACTTGCCCAAAAACCTTAGTTGACACAACTAATCAAAAAAGTTCTTTCTATGGCAATCAGGTTTTAAAAGAATGGATCAGGCTGGAACAACGTGATAGCCAAATGACGGGGTGCTCCTGTCTAGTGCCTTTAGCTTCAATGAGCTGTGTGTCGAAGCGCCGAGCTTTCCAGACACTCAGTGGCAAAAACTCCTCAGACACTCGGCTACGAACTTGCTCAGTCCTCATGGTGATCATTTGCCCGACGATGCTAGACTTCACCAAAGACCATCTTCCATTTTTGGGGCAGGACTGCAAAAGAGCACCGGTGTTCTTGAAGAACTCCATTTGCTGTTCTGCGCTCAAATGCTTGACTCCATCAGGCATTCCGCCCAAATGGCGGTAGACCATTTGGTAAATACTTTGGCACTTGCTACATGTGATGTCACCATGTTTGATGACGATGCCTGGGGCTTCCGTGTCCACAGACTGGCCGCACTTCTGGCAGGAAGGATTATCTCCAGCCGGATCTTGAGGAACCACCTGTGTTTCTGGCAGAGTAGAAGCCGCTGCCATCTTTCAAACTACTACTTGCAGAGGGAAAGTGTTTAACTCGATCCAGCTTGAAACAAATGTTGGTTGCGGAAGATCTGCAGGCTACAAAATCAAATGTGAAAGATATCCAGAAAATAATCAAAGGATATCCGAAAGATATCCGTAGATATCCGGTAGCCAAGGCTGCAAAAAGGAAAGATATCCAGAGATATCCGTAGATATCCAGTAGCCAGGGCTGCAAAAAGGAAAGATATCCAGAGATATCCGTAGATATCCGTGTATGTGCTTATATAATTTGCAAAGATATCCGAAAGATATCCGTAGATATCTGTGGATATCCTTGACCAAACAAAATCGAAATATATTTCTATATTTTGGTCTAAAATGCAACAGGAAAGTTCAGGGGTCTGACTTTTTGTGGAACAACCAAATAGCGGACACACCGCTGGAATTCCCGTGTGATATCTACAAGAGCGGCTACACCGCTGAACAACAACAAGCAAAACCAAACTACGTTCGATGATTTTTTATGCAAGCTGCACTCACGTCATTCTTCACTTCTTGGCTGGACGCTTCAGAACTGCTGCTGGCCGCTTGACGCCATTCTTCACTGTGTTCTTCTTGACTTTCAGCTGTCCTATCTCATGTGGCAGGCTGCGAGGAAGCTCAGATCCCTGGTGTCTGTTCCTTGGCTCCAGGGGCATTTCCCACAGTTGCGCAACACCCGGTGACTCCAATGTCCCTTTAACAGAATCCGCTTGAAACACTGAAAAAAAACAATTGATGCAAAAACTGTTCTGCAATGACTTCATCTTGATCATCCGAATCCATCTCAGCGAAATTGGATGGACGCTGGGTCTGCGGGTTGTAGAGCTCCTCCAAAGTCAATTTGCGCATGGACTTGCCCATTTTCAAACCATCAGGGAGAAGACATCCTACCTGGCAGCATCCCAACACAAGACCAGGTTTGCCAGTTTGGTTCTCCGCAAAATTCACAAAGGTGTCGAGGACCTGCATGATTGATAGAAATCGGAAGATTGGCCCATGCAAGTTGGACCTTGGAGATGCCTCTGGAAAAAATGGAGCCCCCAAATCTAGCCTTGTATAAATATGTTGATATAATATGTATATATATTTATACCAACATTTATTTATCTAAATAATGTTTTTCCTTCAGCGGAAACACCGCTAGATATCAGTCAAGGTCAGTGCCTATTTTGTTGCTTCAGATATTGCTTGGTTGAAACAACAAACAACATCTGTAGGTCGACTAAACCAGCCTTGTGAAACATAGTTCGCGGACCAAACTTTCCTGGCAGTGTCGCGAGATGGTCCCCGGTGGCGGCACGCTCCACACTCATCGTTTTGGTCTCCTTCTTCCAACGAAAAGTGTAGAGGAGGACTCCGCATGGATTGCCCCTGGGACGAACCAGGATTGTGTCACCATCTTTGCTCATAAACCTGGTTTGGGGTGAAGGTGGCACGCAAAAAGAAAAGGAATCAAGCCCTGGTACTTTGCAATTTTATGAGACAGAATTTTGACAAGAGGCATACGCATTTGGGCTTCAAATCCAAATTTGGGTGAGTGGACCTGTGAAAGGGGACGGAGCGCCAACCATCGCCTAAGAAGAGAGTGTCGTCACAACAGCGATGGCGCCACTGCTGCGTATGTGGCAAGAATTCGAACTTTCGGGTTCTCAACCAGTGATCCCAGGCATTTTCCGTGGTCAACTCTTCCAGATGGCTCCACGTTAGTGGGCAAAACTCAAAAGGAAAGGACATTGCTCCTGCAAGTTGTTTTGGTGCACAGCTCGAAACCTGATGAATCAAAAACAACGGGGAAACATGGATTGTGTGCTAGCTCCTACGAAACAGCGGACAAACCGCTACAAGAGAATTACCCCTATTTACCATAGTTCCCCCCCGATCAGCGGACAAACCGCTACAACATCCTATTCTGAAACAGCGGACAAACTGCTACAAGAGAACTGCCTTTGTTTACACTAGTTACCCGCGATCAGCGGACAAACCGCTACTTCAATGATGTGACTTCAAACAAGCGACTACGTCCCAAGCACACCTAAACCATGTCTGACAGTTTTCTATTGTCTTTTTTTTATCGGAAGGCAGCGCCAGACACCCCTGCCAAGGTTTGAACACGCCACTGGTAGCTGCGCTCAGCTGTTTAGCTATCCCCAAAGATTTTCGACGCAGCTGCCCGGGCGTCCGCCCTGGCTTTTACCTTGCGCTTCTCCTTATTCATGGATTTGTTGTTCTTGTAAATGCCTAGGATGCACTGCGGAAAAAAACCATGGATTCATAATTTCTTTTTGGTAAAAAGGTTCTGGCCCACCAAAACAAATCATAGATCACAAATGAAAAACTATTTGTCAAGACGAAAGACTCATGCTCTTGTGATACTGCCGACTGTAAACATCGTTCTTCGTCATTTTCAAAGTGTCACTCTTCTTTTTGCAAGGACCAGGCTTCTTCTTGGGCGCGGCCTTTGCATGTGCCTTCTTACCAGAAACTGCTTTCTTAGGAGGGGCCTTTTCCTGCTGAGTAGCAGGTCGCTTGGCCAGAGAACCAGCTTTTGCTTTTGCACTCGCCCCCACCAAAGTGGAGCCACATTTTTTCTTAGCAGAAAGCTTGGGCGCAGCAGCAGGTCGCTTCAGAGCTGTCTGCCTGCCTAACTGGTCAAGGTTGTTTTTGCAGTGACCATCCTTCCTGTCTTGACGGCTGTCCAAACAGGTTTCCAATCTGCCCATAGTCTCTTCCAGGGACACTGCTGGGCAAGCCTCTTGTGACTTTGAGTCATCGGCAGCAGATGCCTCATGAGGCTCAGCTGTTGGGATCTCTACCTCCTGATTGGCTAATTCTGAATCTGGAGCCTTCCCACTAGAGGCCTCATCCTCTTCACCCAAAGCAGACAGCATGACTCTAGCATGAGACACATCTGCCTCTTCCGCAGGAGCCGTGGTCTCACAAGTGTCCCCGGGGTCAAAGCGAGGCTTCTCGGTAGAAGTTGACTTCAGATCCTGCATGGTCAAGAAAAAGAAAAACGTTACCAAAAACTAATCCCAAAGAGTATTTGGAAGTAACTCTGGACTTTAACTGTCTTTATGACAGGTGAGACAGCCAGGGTTTCAATGAATCAGGATGCACTTTCCTAAGAGCATGTTCATTTAAGCGTCATTTATGCAGCTTTCCTACTTGCTATGGCTAAAAAAAGTCCAAGCGTCGGATTGGGAGTCTTTGTCCTTGATTGCCAGCAGCTGCGGCTTGGAGGAAGCAACTTGTTGGCATGCAGTGCCCCCAGCGGCGCTTTGCCCCATCCGAAAAGCTAACTCTATGAGCTGCATGTCTCGATTGCGGTCTGCTGTGGCCACCATGGCTTCTTCCTTGCTTCCCTGGTCACGCCAGCGAAGCCGTGTCTTTCCCACAGCCATCAGGAGATCATCTGCATTGAGTCCTGAACTGCGCAGGAAAAACAAAAAATCTTGAACTGCAGAAAAAAACATCAGGCGAAAACACTGAGAAACAAATGTTCAGATAAGGCTCTGCACTTCGTAGGCTGTTGCTCTGAGAATGCCTGCAAATAATACTCGGCAGGTAGATCTGCTGGCTTTGCTGGTAAGATCTCCATGTACTCCGTGTAGTCAAAGTCGGTCTGTTTATGGGCAGCTTTGAATGGCTTCCATGCCTTCTTCAGTTTGTTCAACTGAGAGTAACGCTCGAAGGATGACACTTCGATTCTATCTTTCTCTGTCAAACGCACCAAATTGAACAGCAAGGAGAAAGTTCCTTCTGACGGGCACCGCAGACCAAGGCGCCAACAATGTGAAAGCAAACAATGGGTGGCCTGCTCACGAGACTTGGACTCGAGGGCATCCCAAACATCATCTGTGAGGTAGTGCAAAAGACTGCAGTAGTCCTGCTGCTTTCGGCGTTCGGCCATGTTACCGTACCGAGCTTTCACATCACAGTACTGAGAGCATCAGAGCTTCAGAGGATTACTTCGTCCTGAGGATTCATTTAACTAGGAAGTTGTTTTTTTTGGGGGGGCGCTTCGCTTCCATCTATTTTTTTTAAATGGCTTTTTTTTATACTCCAACTTAGATGCCTGGGGTTGGGAATTTAAAACACAGCGGACAAACCGCTCAAAAACATAGCGGACACACCGCTCAAGAAAGAACATATAGCTGACACACCGCACAAGAACATAGCGGACACACCGCTCCAGGTCACCAATGCTTGATGTTGAATCAAATCATCTTTGGTTCTATGATTTTTTTAACTTGAAAGAATGCTTGATGGTTCCTGAGTGAAAACGGTGGCTCGTTCGAACCTTTTTTGCCTCACCAACCACGATTGCGTCGATGCCATTGATGCCATGCAGTAAAAAAAGCGGCATTCTGACCACCTCTCTTCCGCCACACACCCCAAAGGCGATATTGCCGCTCTCGAGTCGATTCGCCAGGGAGCCGCTCATAGCTGCCATCTCCAGCGTCTGCACCTATCATTTTTAGTGTTGGCAATCAATGTACGTGCAAAAAAACAGTTGTGACCTCGGGACCCCTTCTTCCCCAAATAAAAATATATTACAAACCAAAGCACTGTAAGTTGCCGGGGTCGTTGGTGGAGGAGCAGCCGCTTTGCCACGTGCTCCAAGCACATTCACACGTGGAACAGTAGTGCTGGTCGTGGCAGGGCACTTAGGCATCCCAGGTGGAACAGTAGTGCTGGTCGTGGCAGGGCACTTAGGCACATCAGGATTGCGCTCTGCAGGAGTACTAGAAGGCGTTGTGTCCAAAGCGGGGCGAGCTTTAGGACGAGCTACTCTCCATGGAGGTGGGCCTTCTGAAGGCGGTGCTCCTCAAATCGTATACCAGAATGAGTATCTTGTAGAACAGATGAAAGCGGACACACCGCTGCAACCAAACATTGAAGAGTTGAGATCTCCAACACTGGTTAAAAAATGTTCCAAATAAAATTCCAACTTGATTCAAGGGATTCAAGCGGACACACCGCTGGCTTAAAAAAATGTCAAGTTCAAATCCTTCCTTCCGTCCTACAGGTTTTGCGGTGGCGCCAAGCTCTGCAACAGAACAAGCTCTCTTGCTGCTACTGCTGCCACTCCCCAAAGATGCAGCACGCTTGGGCAAAGGTTTTGGTAAAGGCCGCTTAGGTCGAGATGCCACACGACTTGGAGCAATTGCCCTTGCCGGCTCTGCTGGGTTGTCAGGCGCTGGCGCACAAGAGCCGCTAGCAGAGATGTGCTCATCCATGGGTCCGGTCTTGAAAGAAAACGAAAAGAAACATGTTTAGATTCTTTCCTTTTCTCTCTAATTGTACCTTTCTATACTCACCGTGTGGGTGAAGTAGATACGTAATTAGTGTGGTTGTTCCTGCTGCCTACAAGTCAACCCCCTCACACACACACACATTCACAGCCCAAAATGAACGGCAGAACAAACATTGAAAAACATGTTCCAGCAAAGCGGACACACCGCTGATCCTATCAAGAGTCACAAACGCAAATATAGAGTGTCAACAAAAACACAAACAAAAACAACAAAGGACAATGCATTCTTTCTCTCTCTGGCTTTGGCTTCAAGTGTCAACAAACCATATACAACCCAAAACTTCTTTTTTAGAGAAAAAATCTAGTTTCCAGCCCAGACCATATAGAAAAACGTGTTTTTTCATAAGTAGGATAAGTAGATATAAGTAGATTTAAGTAGACACAAGTAGAAATAAGTATACTTAGACTAGTTAAACAAAATCATCATCAATTTACTTATTTCTACTTATCTTGAAATCTTAAGTAGATTAAGTTACTTATAAGTTCTCGTAACTAGCTATAACTAGTGTTTTCCATCTGAAGAACTTAGCCTACTTATTTCTAGCTAAAACCCTACGTATCCTACTTATCGACAGGGTTTAAGTAACTTATAACTAGATAACTAGAACAGTCCTTACAGTAACCAATGAACTTCTGGAAGCATCATTATCCAAGAAACAAACAACGTGAGCCCCAAACAAATGTTTTCCCCATAGGGCCATGGCTATCATGATAGGAAAAAGTTCCTGCTCATATATCGGATGTCTGAATTTGGATGTGAAGTCCATGGTCAACGATGCCGACAAACCCTCACCAAAGAATTCCATTATCGATCCTTGGGGGTGCACTATCAATCCACCAACGGTTGCAGGTACCTCAGAGTCAGGTTCAAACGCCCCATCTGTGAAAATTATCCACGTGGTCGAAAGGCATCTGCTGATCTTCAAAGGTTTGACATTATCAATGGCCTCCGACAAATTGCGCAAAAGCGGTTTTGAGAGGTTCATCTAGTTTTGTCGGATTGTTTGCAGACCTAGAATATTTCGAAACTACTCTGACAGCACTGTTTATCCTGCGGCCAAAGATATACGAGTTAAACCAAACAAACCTGCCATGAAGCCTCTCAAGTTGTTTAGTTGTGGATGAGTTTGCTTGCAAGATTTCTTTAAGGGTAGCAGCCGACTCTGCTTTCCTGGACTCTATATGCTCCAGCAAGACTACATCTTCCGACCATTGTAACACGTCGACTTGCAAGCCCAACGTTTTGAAGATGCTATCAAACGGTGGAGCCTTAGGGCCATCTGCTGCAAACTGCATGCCCAACAACTTAAACAAGCCCTCGGCATAAAACGAAGCGTTGTCTTTTAGATCCTCCATGCATGGTTACACAATTGAAGTCATCAAAGAAGACCGTCCACGTCAACCCTAAGCCAGCTACCCCTATGAATGCTATAGATGCCGCCAACCTGAGGAATGCCGCTACAGAGCCGGTTGCTCCAAACAGTAAAGCCAACACGTCATAGAAGCCTATTTCAGATTTAGGTTCTTTATGGCTATTTTTAGTTTATTCGTTTGCTCTTTACTGACCCCGAACTGCTTGTATGCTGGTTTCAAGTCGAAGCATCTGCCTACCAATTTTTGTTTTTGGAGTGAATGATCCTTGTCCATTGCCACTAGTAAGCAAACAACCATCTCATCGATGGTTTCGACTCTAAGCTTCTCTTGCAGTCCAAAAGTGCTGTTTACCCCACATATGCTGAAGTCCTCGGCAAGGCGGATCTTATCCTTCTGCTGCAAGGGAAATCTTTTAGCTATGTAATGCGCGCGCAAGTCGATTTGGTCACAGGGCTGCAACTAACCTTTAGACACTCTAGCTCTGTTTCCTCTAGAGCCTTCTCGTCTATGTCCGCCCAATCTTGACCTTTCAGTGAAGATACCACTGCCGAGTTCAAACGGATTGCCATGCCATCCAGTTGATCTACCGACATTTCAGGGGCTCTGACGTTCATTTCGAAGACTCCGGACTTGGCGCCCCAACCTGTCAAGTCGAAGCCTTTGACCGCCTCGTCAATGATAGCCACGTCTGGATATTTGAGGTCGATTCGAATTTCCTTCCAAAGACACAAGCGTTTCCCCTTCATGGTGGTCTGCAAATGGTGCGGCATGTCTTCGCGTAGTTTTCTTTCAGGTTCTTTTAGTTCGATTGCACGGGCCGTCCATTTCTTCAAGAAACTTGCCTTCAGTTTTTCGAGTTTGCTTCTTTCTGGGTCAACCAAAAGTTCTATAGCGTGACCCAACTCAGGTCCCACACGTTTCACAAGGTTCTTTGGGTGTCTCGCCTTTATTGACGCTCTGAGAAATTCCTCAGGAGTTCTCGGCCTTCCTACCCTCAAAATTTCGTAGAAGTGGTTCTCGTCTGTGGGGTCTTTATGCACTTTCAGGTTTTTACGCTCTTTGAAGAACCCGTCCCTGAAGAACCTCGATGCAATTTGACGTGATATAATTTGTGACCCTTGGGGGAAAGATTCAAAGTTCTCAACATGAGGTGCGGACACAAAAGGCACTGCAAAGCCTACAATTTCACCAAATTCGGACACTGGCTGGTGCAGCTTTTTGGTTCGTGTCTGAGATGTGAACAAATGTCTTTTGCCTATGTTTATGTCGTGTATGGTCTGCTCCTCAAGTGATGTTTGGATCTTGAAACCCCTCTTTTTCAGCCTCTTGCATGAAAATCGATGCCAAACGATGACACAGGAGTTCAGGATAGGCTGCTTCCTCCTTCGTTAAGAAAGTGAGTCGGCCGTTTATTTGCCTGGGTCGCCAACTCTCATGTTGGTGTTTGCCATCACAAGTCATGGATAAAGATTCTAACAAGTTGATGTTGGGTTCTCTTGGATTTAGTGGCCAAAAATTTGATGACTTATCCCTAACACCACCACGCATGCAGTTGTGGAAAACTGTGTTATGGCCACCATGCTTTTGCGAGAGTTTACGAATCCATGACGTTAACCAAAAAATCGAGTTGGCAGGGTTTTCTATCGACGCCGAAATTCCTAGTTGCAACAAAAGGTCTACGAGTATAGCGGTTGCTGCATAAGACCTGCTGGCCTTTTCAACTCGCAACGAATCACCTGGACTTAAACTTTTTAATCCATCAGGCTGTTCTTCCGACCTCAGTGGTTGTGGCATGTCTAAAGTCTTAACACCTGGGATTTTGATGTTTCTTGCACGTGATGCTGTTCCACAGCTGGGCGCCAAATGCGCATGCACTATGAATTCTTTTTCAACATGTATCAAGTCTCTCAGAGAAGAGAAATGGCTTGGGTCTGTCAAATCAAAATTTGCTACCACCATGTTTTCTGACCTTTGTGGATCTTTGTTTATCGGTAGCACTCTAAGTCCCATACGTTTGCAGGCGGAACTCAAACGACACGTGCCGGAAAAAACATCCAAGGTTAAAGCTTTACGACGGTCGACAACAACAGGTTCCTGAATGTCTGCCAACGAAGTTTGGCTAAAACTTGGATTCTCTGATGAAGATTGGATATCATGCTGAGTGAAACTCTCTTTCTTTGATAGTCAAGATGACTTACACTCATGGGCTCCATGGCCCTGCTTCAAACAACGCATGCATTGGTGAAAGCCAAAACGACATCGCCCAGATTTGACTGGGTCGCTGCACTTCTTTTCCAAATTTGCATGCCAACACAATGGTTTACCCTGTTCATTTTTCAAATGTAGACCTTGCAATTCTTGTGGCACTTGAGGGGCCGACTTCACATCCCCAGCACCCTTTGGCTTCTTGACAGGCGGCGGATTCACTGGAGGGTTTGGAGGGCGTTTTGGCTGCTTCGGATTTGAATGCTTTGGCATTGGTACCAAATGGATGTTGATTCTGGGATCATGCATCAATCTTTTGAATGGTTCATCAAAAGGTGGAGTACCACCAACCTTCGCTTTCAGACTGCCTTCAAACTCGGCTGCCAGGATGGAAAAAATCTCACGATCTGCCCTCAAAACCTGTGTCAATGTGATATGCCCATATTGCTGCGGTGGATCTACAATAAGGGAACCCATAAGTTTATCAACCCATATTTGACACAGTTGCCATGATAGTAGCCCCATCGTTTCGAATGCCAAATGTCGTCTCTGAAATGCGAAAAACAGCTTGAGTTCCGTGCTGGTGTCCACATCGTCCATGGGATTGTTGACGGTGACTTTCAACCAACCTTGTTCCAACGTGATGATCGCCTTGGTCTTTTGCTTGGCTTCATTCTGTACTTCGTTTTCGCGTGAGTGGCATTTGGATGGTGCTACATACGTCAAGGCTCCTGTGTCCATGATGTGAAAAACGAGATCTATTAACGAATGTGCTGGTTGCTGGTCTGGTTTGTGCAACAGTCCCGTGATTCTTTTCTTCTGTTTCTCTAACCTAGCCTGTTTCTCTATGAATGGCAACTTACGAACTGGCTAGGATGCATCAACACACACTGCCTGTGACTTCATGTCTGTTGTAAAAAGAGTGGCTGCCTCGAAATGCAATCTACGAACAATGGCTGTGTCACCTATACAGAAGCCGTCCCAAACAGTTTGCTAGCCAACTCCGTAACTGCGTTGTCACTGACAGGATTTTGCGGTGACCCCAACGCGAATGCCAAAGTTGAGAAACTCTTGATAATCTCAGTCGCGAGTCTGTCATGAATATCTGAGCGCAGCTCGTCACATCCCTTCTTGAAGCTACATGCAGTTCCTTCCAGGATTGGACGTCTTCATTGGAAACTAAAAATTTCCATCCGCCCAACACCTTCTTGACTGCGTTTTTTGATGTCACACCACATGACTCTTCTTCATGCCATAAGTGAGAAACATCAGGCCTCTCAAAGTTGTTCGCTTGAAATTCAAACCTCTTGTCAACTCCAAAAATGGATGCCCAGGCACCTTGTTCCCAGGGCAGCTTGATCTCCCTGTGATCCAACTAGAGCTGCTGCATAGCGTCGTGAGCCTCCACGTCCATGCCATGTCCACACTTGCAGATGTGAGTGCTGTTGCAACAAGACTGTCATCAAAAGCATCATGTCTGTTTGTGAACCCTGACAGACTATCGCCTTCAAAAATCCTGATCAAATTTTTGCAGGGTGTAATCCAGATGAAAAATTTGACTGCTGATCAGAACTTCTACCTAAAGATTCTTCACCCGCCAGCTCCCAACTCTGATGTGAAGAGACGCCATCGTCCCGAAGCCTGAAAGTTTGCACTTTCCTCATTGTTGTCGAGGGCTGGAACTCCACAGCTGGTGTAGGAACCTCCCAATCTTCGTCCGGATGCCTAGGAAGTTGGAACACGATGCGAGCGATGGAAAAGCTCAAGTCCTTTGATTCGACGTAAAAAACAGAATTGCAGATCCACAGAGGATGTTGACAATGTGTATCCCAAAAACTGCCGACAATCGCCGACGCACGATAGCACCACCAAACGATGCCACAAGAGCTAGGTGCAGTCAACAAATCCAGTTGAAACATTCAATAAAAGACTAGGAAAATGCCAGTGACTAATCCGATACCAAAAACAGTAATCCAAGTGCAAATGTTTGCAGATGCAACAGGAACTGCAGGTAAAAAAGACACCGGTCCAACTGACAATGCGTGAGCACGACAAGCTCCCGTAAAATTGCGGGAAAACAAAACCTCAAATTGAATGAGGCCCACCCAACCCACCACTCTAGGTGTAAAATTCAGAAAGCAAGTATTGATGTACTAAGGTTTTGCTGAACGATTGACATCAAGTGTGATTTGTGCGTGTCATCTTTTCGACTCATGTATGCACAACACAAGAGATCTTCAAATAAGAAAAATGTTTTGGTTTCAATTACCAAAGGCTCTCTTTTTCGCGGGCACCCTTTTTGCTCCAAAAAGTTGAAGAATTCGAATAAAAAAGGGCGCAACCGCGGATGACGGACATGGTGTTGTTCAACATGATGTTTTTTGTTTTTTTTGTTTTGGCGCTTAGTTTTGAAATTGATTTTCCAAACTTGTTCCTTTAGAAAATAAGGCAGCCATCTTTGTACCAAAGAGTTTTTGCAACTTTTGAACTGATGGTGATGAACCAATTGTTGGTATACCACTGTCCAATGAAACATCTGAGGTACCACTTTTCCCTTCTGTGAAGGCAGGCACCGTAGCATCATGCTTGTTTGCAAATTCACCTTGCGAAGCCAAAATCATTCTTGCCATGTGAACCGACAATGTCAGAAGCGTCGCATTTATTCATTTTCTTGGCTGCTCAGACATGTTCTGTCTGTGGGTGTGGGGAAAACACCCAGGATGACAGCACACGTGCTCTTGCTTGCAGTTCTTGTTGTCACACTTGCCCAGGTTGAAATTGTAACATATGGGCTTGCCCTGCTGTGTCTGGTGGTGCATTCCCACGAGGCCTCTGGCATAGGAAAGCGCTTTTTACCTCCCTTTGCCTTTTCCCTATTTCTTCTTAATTAAAGGCCAGGGCTGCTGTCACTTTTGGATCCACTGGCTTTGCTACTGTCAGCTTTAGCAGGTCCACCAGTTGAAGGTAGGGGCAGCAAGTGATAGGTGACCGTCATGTCATTCTGTAGCATGTTGATTGCATCATCTAAAGGCAACGTTCCGCTAGGGCCAACTTTGAAACCTCCTGCAACCAACTCTGCCAATCGAAGAAAGGATTGGCGGTCTGCCCTCAGCAACTGGGTCTGACTCACTTTTGCAAATGTAGGAGCAGCGGGCTGAGTGTAAAGGGCGAACATTCTGTTGACCCAACGCATGATTGTGTCATACGAGGCCATTCCCACCAGATCCATTGCTAACGCTCTCCTGCACATGGCTTGAAAAAGAGCCAAATCCGCAATCTCTTGCTCCGGAACAGCATCTTTCACTATCAATCCACTGGTTTTGTCATCAAGTTTGATAGTCTTCTCAGGCTTACTTCCTGATAACTCTTGCTGTCTGGTCAAACACTTGGCTGGAGGCACATACTTAGCTCACCTGATTCATACATAGCACTGACAGTATCGTAGAGCCAGTACGAGGGTTCCAAAGATCCTCACAAATCCAATCCAGCCAGGCGAGCTTTTTGACCAGCAATGTGTGCAGCACGCACAGCAGGTGCGACTCGTTTGGATGCTGACCTTGCCTAAAGCCACTTTCTTTCCAGACTCACACGAATGCAGGCTACCACTCTTGAGATGCCGGTAAAAGTCACGATCTGCAGGCACATCTTCCGAGTATAGCGTGGATTGCTGAATGAAGATGGAGGACGAAAAACTTCTTCATCCGAGGAAGAACTTGAGCTTTCACTGCTACTTCCAGATGACGACTCAATCTCCACAAGGCCAGCTTGAACCGACTCTAATGGAAACAATGAAATGCCGTCCGCTTGATTTTCAATGTCTTCAAATGTCAAAGCTTCTTCCTTGACACTTTGCAAATCTTCCAACTGCAAAGCCTCCTCCAAAGCAACTTCCAAGGCAGCCGTTGTTTTGGCATCTGGCCTTTTCCACAACAGACACTGGCGCCATTCCAGACTCCTTCATCTGGTCGTCCTCGATGTCGAGCCCAATCCTCACTCTTCTCACCAGCATGGCCAATGTCCTCAAAGCTCTAGTTTGCAAATGCCGTGAATAGACACCCTCGGAACCTTGAAGAGCTGAGCTGTGATGGCCTAATGCTGCGCGTGTCTTTGTCGAATCCCGCCTTTGCAGACCCCATGAGAGACGTTGCATTCAAAGAATGCGAACGAAAAGGTTTGGCGCCAACTGTTCCCTCCAACCATGAAGCAGCTTCACTTGCGATCAAACGCCGAGCACAGAATTGACCAATCACCTTCGGTGCTGGAAGCAGAGGCTCAATGGCTTCTTCGTAATGTCAAGCCCACACTGGCCCAAACTTCTGATAAACATCCAGGAAAACTTTGATCCAACCCTCGTTGACAATCCCTTTGCAAGGAACCACCAGCGGTCAGTATTGCTCTCGTCCCAAACCCACACTGACTGAGCTTCCCAGATCTCATCATCTGTCACTTGCTGACACTCTGCTAAAATTTTGAATGTGTCAAATTGCGAGAATATGGATCATCCACCTTGCAAACCTTTCCAACAATGCTTTTGCATCTGACGCAAGGCTTGCTGCCTGAAGATCCCATCAATCCAAATAAAGCACGTAGCGCATCAAGATCAGACAGGGAATACGGTTGAGAAGAAAATTTGACTTGGATTCTTCCCAAATTCCTTGGTATATTTCAGGTTTCAAAAAACACTTGACATGCAGTCTTTCCAAATTCATTGGTGTTTGAAAAAACATGCAGTACCAGTGCTGATGTGACTTGGGCAAGACCACCTTCAAGTTGATCAATGTAATCATGAAGTCAAAGGCCAGCGCAAATCCATTAATGCTGTGATCTCAAAGACTGAGATTCCTGCATTGCAAAATATTTGCAAAATAATAATGCATAGATTTAACTTTCAAAAACAAATATGAAAACTTAGAAATGTATTCAACACAAAATCCAAAAAATAAAAACAAATTCAACACAGAATCCTCAAAGCAAACAAAGAATAATGTGCACTTTTGTTTCTTCAAAGGTGACAAAACATGTCCAGCTGTAACCTCATCATTGAAAAATATACAATGCAATTCTTGGCCAGACATTTTGAAGAAAAGATCACTGAATTCAGTGCAAGCTCCATAGATTTCCAAAGTCTTCAAAGGATTGGCACAAGAATGGGAAGTCTGTTCCATCTTTCTTCTGCAAATATATTGTATCGAATGATGAAATATATTTGTTCAAAACATTTGTTTTGATGTTTTCCCGTTCCTGTCCAATTTGTTTCTGGCCAGAAAAAATTTCTGCAATTTTTCGAGCTGCAGTCTCACTCGCTCCTGGCACCAGCAGAGCTCTCCTTTTTCTGTCATGAGAGATGTCCATTGCTTTCGAAGTTCTTTTCATGTTTGCTATTTAGTTGCGAAATGAATTTGATTTAAAACTGCATATTGAACACTGTTGTCTAATTCATTTGGACATTGGTTCATGCATGCCCAAGATGGAAATGATTTTTTGAACTGTTGTTGAATGCTTATTTGAAATTTAAATTTCAATTCAAAATTTCAAACTTGATATGTATCAAATGACAATGGACCTGAAACATGCTATGTATCAATGTCTTGGGACCACAAAAGTGAAATATACATTTTGAATCGAATGTTTGATAGAATCAATCAACAATACAATTGGAATACTGTTGTGTAGACTCATGTAGTTGGTTTTGACCATCAATGGTATTTGCATTGTTGAAAACAACTCCAAAAATCAACCCACCAGCCAACTCCAAAGGTCAATGCACAACTTTTTTGACTCAAGTCGCAGGTGTCGATCTCTCAGCAAGAACTAATCCAAAATCAGCTAATTGCAAGTAAGCTATTGCAGAAAGCAAAAAGCAAACATCTAAGCAAATTGAACTAAAGCAAACCAAGCCTCAGTTGTTTCGCTATATGGGTGGGGTATTCAACCCGCCAGTGCTCCTTCCTTGTGGTGTCTTTGGGGCTTCTTCCTTCTTATCACCAATCTTCTTGATCTCTTCAGCCATTTTCTTCAAAGTACCTTCGAACTGATCATAGATAGTCGCAGTCTCTTCCTTGGCTTCCTTCAAATTCTTGTGGCCATTTTCATCGTGATCCACTGTTGAGATGAATTCCTGACAAGTTGCATGCAAATTCTGATAGATTAGAAAAATTGGCAGAAAACAAAATAAACATGTCCATCAAATTTTAAAAATGAATGATTGAAAATAATCAAAATAAACTAAATACACCAAGAAACAAAAAGCAAATCAACTAGCTTTTTCAAATTGGCTTCGCAATCCTCCAAGTTCTTTGCAATGTCAGGAAACTTCTTTGCTTTGGACTTCATACGACATGCCTGTGACATGAGCTTTTCAAACTTCTTGCAAAGTCCATTCACTTCCTTTTCCAACTTCTTCACAGCATTTGTCCAATTCTCTTGTACACTATCTCCACCTCCTCCTTTTCCTCTTCCTTTGATTGCAGTGGCAACTTCAAAATTTTTCAATGCATCCTCATTTTTGGTTGCATCCTTTGACTCCATGACGCTAACCATGTAGATCTTCTCTCCCTTTGCAGCCCAGTCAGGATTGTGATGCGGTTTTTGAGGAAGCCTGGCCATTTCCAATTTCAACAATTCATTTTCAAAAGGAAGTGCATCCTTTCCAAGGTGTTTGCGTAGCTGAATTTTGTTCTTCTCCTGTGTCGTGTTGGAAATCTCTGAAGATATAGTAGTAGATGATGATGCTTCAGCACTTCGAACAAAAGTCAAATTCTCATCATTGGCCCACTGAGCAAGCATTTCTTCTTTGTCTGTTTTCAATTTTTGAAGGGCCCTTTCAAAATCATCACCTCCTTGGAAATCACCTTTGTCGTAGGCACGCTTCATGTTGTAGGAAAGCTTGTTGTGCAAGTTCTTGTATTTCTTGGAAGCATCTTCTGATACTTTGCCTTAAAAGATATGAGTTCCAACAAAAAAGTGCAATATTAAAAAATCAAATATTGTCAACAAAACAAATAAAACATCCAATGTTAAACATTCAAGAAACATTCTGGAATGGCAACAGCTTTGGCTTTACTCTTGGGTGCCATGAAGACCACAGCAAAAAAATGCACCAGCTGAAATATTGGGATTGAACCACAAAGATTGCTCTTGAATGAATACAACATCTGATAATATCGGAAATGAATTTCATTTGTCAATATTATGAAAAATGTAAATTTAATTTAATATAGAAATTCAACTTGATATTCCGATTCAAATCAAGAATGCCAATTCAAATTCAAATGCCAATTCATATTTAAATCAAAAAAATCAATCCACATGCAAATTCCAATATCAATGTTAATGTAACAAAAAACTAAGAGATAATT
>DF243203.1:0-15171 GCA_000507305.1 Breviolum minutum Mf 1.05b.01 | reverse complement strand
TTTGCATTCGACTCAATGTCCGCCAGTGAAGTTTGATGAATTCAAGGCTGAGGTTGAATAAATTTCCCAATCATGTTTCAAAATGCATTTCTGCCAATTTTGTTGTCACATCAATTACGCAAATCAAGTGAGCCACAAATGCAAATAAACATCATTGATTCAGCAAATCAAATAAAAACTGTCACAGACAATTCAAACCAAATGATAGACATAAAATTATTTTCTTGTTCTTTCAAAAAACGAAAAAACTATCTACAATCATAACATTCCAGTTCAAATTCTACAATTCATTTTCCAAAAAAATCAACAAATACAAGCAATCAAAATGAAAGCGTCGAATCAAATTCCAATATTAACCCAAAAATCCACGCCAAATGCAAATTCCAATTGAAATCCAAAAATCCAAGCCAAATGCAAATTCCAATTCCAATTCTACATTAAATGTTTAAATCAAATTCAAATTGCAATAAATCAATAAATGAATAACAATCAACTGTAGATCAAAACAGCGATCAAAATTACATTCATGCAACACATTCACAGTTTGCTTTCAATCCGCAATTTTTTTCATCATTCAATATCGAAATCATGAATCCACAGCTGCACTAATTCAACTGAATGACTGCAAATGATATTGTATCATTTCACTTCGAATCCGCTGTTGAGATTCTTGTGTTCCAAGTGTTGCCACCAAAGCATGATCTTCCAGTGTTGGGATCCAGGGGCGTGGCAGAAAAGTGGTATCTCTGCCTGCTGCTTCATTCTTTCACCACCTGCATTCTTCCTCCAAACTTTTGCGTGGAGTATCAAGTCTTTGAAAAACTTCCTGACCAAATCTCTGTGAGCATTGCCAGGCTGCTCTCCTGATGCCACCAGCTGAGCTAAGGCTGTAACATCAGCACTGTGGCAGCCAGTCTCCACAGCACTTAAAGAGCTCAAGGACCATTTCTTGAGAAAAGGAGGGACAGTGGAGATTCAGGCTCCAGCTCATTGCTTGGTTTCTCAAGTAGTCTCTTTCTACTTCTTTTCATTTTGAGCCTTCAGCAGGCTGCTGCGAATGTAGCAAGCAAGTTTGTGCCTTGAAGCTGTTGAACTATAGGGCTTCCCAACCCTTTTATTCTTTTCTTCTTGAACCCAGAAACAAAAAACAAGAAAAAACAAGGGCTTTCCAACCCAGAGAACATAGCAAGATACAAAGCTCTGAAGCAGTGAAGGGAGGGCAGTGGTCTTTCCAACCCATTTACCCTTGAAGGCTTTTCCAAAACTTTTGAGTGCCCTGCTGCACCTCTTGCAATGGCAAAGGCTACTGTCTTTTAACTAATTGCGCACTAATTGTCTAAAATATTAATTACTCTCAGATGTTCTTTCAGGTGATCTTTCAGCTCGCCTCTCTTCTAGTGTAGTTTCTTCTGGAGGACCACCTTCAGGTTCTAGCAGGACTTGGCTGTCCTGTGAATTGTCCGCTCCCAGCCTTGGTATTGTTCTCTGTCAGCCTCAGCAAGCTCCATGCCTTTCAAGAATCTTCTCTTCTTGGTCGGTGGCTCCACGGGCATGGCAGGGACAAAGCAGTACGTGCTTAGAGAGCGAAACTTTCCAGTACATGTAACATTTAACATCAGTGGCTGTCAGACACCATGGGCAGTCCAACCCAAAACAAAGCAATGATGAAAGTGTTGCAAGGCTTTCCAACCCAACGCCTGAAAAGAAGGACTTTCCAACCCACAGTTGGGAATGCAAAGGCCAGGGCTGTCCAACCCTGATGCAGCAACCAACAGCCTTTGTAAGCTTTCAGCTGCTTCTTGGCACCAGCCTTGCTGTTCTTGCAATCAGTCAAGGTGGCCAGGCACTCTTTCAGCACATGGGAAACCTGCTCAGCTTTCAGCTTCTTCTGGCCTTTTTTGTTCAAAGCCTTCTGCAGCTCCTGCCCAGCCATGGAAGCCTGGTTGCTGAGGCCCTTGAGCTCCTTCAAGAGAGTGGCCTTCTTCTTTTGCTCCATGCTGCATTCCTTGACTTCCAGCTGCAATCGGTCCAATTCCAGCTGCTCCTTCTGCACTTCTCCTTTGAACTTCAGCAGCTGCTTCTCCATGGTTCCTTGTGTGGCATCTTCAGAAATTCTGCTTTCCTTCTTTTAATTTGGTGGCTTTCTTGTCCTTCTCACCTTTCTCTTTCTCTTTCTCTTTCTCTTCTTTTGTTGTCTTCAAGCCAACAAAGCTGGCCAAACCACTGCCTACACCTGCAACTTGTCCAGCTGAGGAGGAGGCTTCCAAGTGGAAATCCTCTTCCACCAAGGCTTCTCCTGCTCCTGCTAGCTTGTTCCATCCGAAACTGCGGGCCTGTCCAACCCCAAGATTTTAAGTGAGGGGGTGCCTTCCCTAAAAAACTGTGAGGCTCTCCAACCCTAAGACTTTAAGTGAAGGGGCGCCTTCCCTAAAAGATTCTGGTGCTGTCCAACCCTAAGACTTTAAGTGAAGGGTGCCTTCCCTAAAAAACTGTGGGGCTGTCCAACCTCAATACTTCCAACCCCAAGCTGCCAGCTGCAATGGGCTATCCAACCCAACTTCCTTTTTTTCAGTGGCCATCCGAACCCAAACTGCAGTCAGCAGTTTTTGGTGCCATCCTTCCTGCAGTAAGCAGTCACCTGTAGTAGATCTATCATACATGAGTATACCAGGCTTGCCAACCTTTTTTGTCTACAGTACTATACACAACTACCTCCAAGTTTTTTTGTCTACACAGCTCTCCTACTTGACAACTTAGCTTTTCACCATGTTGGCAGGCCCAGCTTACCCAGCTGCTCTCTGAAAGCTTGGGTACCCCACCTCCCTCTGTACGCCTTGCACTCCGGTCGCTGGCATCCCTTCACATGGCCCACCCTCAGCTGACTGCGCTGCTGGACATAGGACCGCTTCCAGCAGTACTCACACCAGCCCACGTGCATCCCCACATCCTTGTCCTCGAAGATCTACTCAGGAGGCCACTCCTGAAATTTTTTGATAAACATGAACAAGCTACATTTGAAGGGCTTTCCAACCCTTGGCAAAGAAATAAAAACAAAGGGCTATCCTATCGGCTACTAAGACCCAAAAACCTCAAAAGAAACAAAAAAAAACAAAAAAACACAAAGGATTCTGAGGAATGTCTGGGCCAAGGACTTTGTTCAGAGGCATTGTTTTTTCTTTTTTTCGGTTTTCCTCGAGTTTTTTTGGTTTTTGGCTCCGGAAGCTTTTATCAGCTACTAAGACTACCAAAAACCCAAACTTCGAATAAAACAAAAAAACTAAAAAAAAACACAGGATTCTGAGGAATGTCTGGGCCAAGGACTTTGTTCAGAGGCATTGTTTTGTTTTTTTCTTGGTTTTCATTGAATTTTTTTGGCTTTTGGCTCCGGAAGCTTGTATCAGCTACTAAGACTACCAAAAACCCAAAATCCTCGGAAAAAACAAAGAAAAACAAAGGATTCTGAGGAATGTCTGGGCCAAGGACTTTGTTCAGAGGCATTGGCAACAAAAAAGATCAGCCACAACATTTTTTGGTAGCCGGCACAAAAAATCACAATAGAAACGGATGACACAAAAACACGGGTTTTAAGGAGATGTGAGAGCCTATCTATGGTATGATAGCTTTGTTTTTTTTGTGTTGCGTGTCTCCTTTGTTAAGTATTCCGGACAGATAGATTTCATTTTGCCCAACAAAAAATGGACCTGGATTGAAGAAAAGGTTTTGCTAAGGAATTAATTAGGTCTACCTTAAAGAAGAGGCTTTGCTGAAAGGAAGATCTACTGGGAATAAGAGAGGCTTTTTTTCTTTAAAGAAAAAGTTTTGTCTTAGATATGTTGTCTAGTTCGAAGATTTGTTTTACAGGCCTGTTCTTTGAAGAAGCATTGATTCTCTCCAAAATATTGTACATGTAAAAAGCTGCGTCTTAAAGCAGAGAAGCCGCTTTGAAGAAGGTGCGGTGTTTATGTAAAAGGTATTGGGCCTACCCCGCAAGGCAAGGCCTCACCATCACTTGAAAGAAAAAGGGTTTGTTTAAAGAAGAGGATTTGCTTCAAATGGTAACTAGCTTTAGGTGACACATGAACACATGGCTTTTTTGTTTCTTCTTTGCTGCGCAGGTTTCACGCAAATACCGTGCTCTATTACAATTAAACAAACGAAAATTAAAAAATGTTTTAAATTGCTCATCTGCAAGTGGAGTGTCTAGTACAAAAAAAAACTTCTCGCAAATACCATGGTCTATTGCAATTAGACAATTGAAAATTGAAAAACGGCTTTATGTTGCCTATCTGCAAGTGGAGTGTCTAGTAGAAAGAAGATGCAAATACTAAGAACCAAGTTTGTTTTGATGAGGAGAGAATACAACCAAGAAGAAGAAAACACTTGCAAAATACTGCGAAGAAGTATACCCGTGAAGAGATGTAAAACCAGGCTTGGACATCATTGAAAATTACATTCTTTAATGGAAAATAGGGGTCCGGAGGACGCTGACCTCTCAAAGTAAAACACCGTAGGTCAGCAACGCTTTCTTTTCTACTGACGATAGCAAGTGCTAAGTCTCTTGAGTCTTGAGCCAAACGTGTCATAGACAGCGTTTGTGAATGGTTCACTATACAGTAAGATGATGAAGAAATTATACATGAAGCATTGCGTAGGCACATCTGTCACGGGGTTCCCCAAAAGGTAAAAACAGGAAACAACCCCACCCCACCCAACATCTTGCGTAGCATCAACCATGTTGGCAAGTTCAAGGGCATCAACCATGTTGGCAAGTTCAAGGAACTTGACCATCGCCCGACCCCACCCCACCCAACATCTTGCGTAGCATGAACCATGCTGGCAAGTTCAAGGAACGTGATCATCACCCCCAGCCCACCCAACANCCCCACCCCACCCAACATCTTGCGTAGCATCAACCATGTTAGCAACTTCAAGGATCGTGATCACTACCCCACCCCACCCCACCCAACATCTTCCGTAGCATCATCCATGTTGGCAAGTTCAAGGGCATCAACCATGTTGGCAAGTTCAAGGAACTTGACCATCACCCCACCCCGCCCCAAACCCCCAAAAAAGCCGCAACATCGACCATGCATTCGATGAACGCTTTCATCCCCCGCCCCACCCACCCCGCGTAGCATCCAAGTGTGCGGTAGCATCGCCCATGTGAAGGTCCGGCAAATCCTCCGTTTCTAGGGTCTTTCGACATGCTCCATGGAGCTTGGTTGGAAGGGCCCTTGTCATGTCGTTCAATGGCAGCAAATCCCAAGAGTCGCCTGGAGTTCAAAACAAATCTGTATGTTTGAGGCCCACGGTGAACTTGCCGAATCTCACTGCTTCAATAAAAGATGCAGGCACTGCTTATCCACGTTGGTTGCCCTTCCTGATGGTTCTCAAGTCAAGAAAGTATTCCCAAACTGCTTCTTCTTGAAGGGGAAAGGGCAAGCAGCCATGAGCACTAACAAAACCTTTTGAAAAAGCGTTTGCACGTTTGAGTAATGTCGATGGACTCTTCACACCAAAACAAGATCTGAGAATCTCCACTGCGTCATTGCCAACGCTATCTATCCGCTATCCCTAAGCAACGCAGGTGCAAGTTGACTTCCAGCCTCTGAAGAGTTCCAGTCAGTAGCCAGAATATCCATCCATAAACCACATGCAAGTTCCAGTTTATGAGCTTTGTTCTCAAAGCATGGCACATCCGTCAAACTCTGAACTGCACTCGTGTATTTGGCATCATGTGGCAAAACATCGGATCCGTCAGGCAGCATCGCATGTTCTCTTGTCGCTGAGCTTTCAATCAAAACTCGATCACTGTAACCGGCACACTGACGGAGCGACAAAGATTGACCACTGCCAAAAGTATCTGCAAGTACACCACTCTCCCAAGGGTAAGCTAAGTCAGAATGGTTTGCCTTGTATTGTCCAAAACCTGCAGCTACCATCTGGTTCCAGTCTACGAGGAAATGACTGCACTACTTGCAACTGAAATCTTCAATGCTAGTTTTCACTGTAAGTGCATCACTCAGATCGGCACCATCGTTGACCTCTTCAAACTCACCCCGCCAGTCTCTCTCACCGACAAAGGGGTGAAGCAGTTGGATACCCAAAATGTTCCCACTCGCCCAAAACCAGATTGATTACCAGATTCATCGGCTGCTCTAAAAGATTCAGACTCTTCCATGGCTTGGAAACTCAAATATCTCAAATGCTACCCCCCATGCCGCTTTTCACCACTTCGAAGAACTAAGCGGGCCCACCCTCCCACGCCTTGAAGAAGAAACTGAGGAATAACAGTTGTGACACGGAATCTTCATTCCTACAAGTATCAATTCCAAATGACTGTTGGATCACAAGTGAGCTGCACCTTAACGGAACATTTGATACAGCTAGAGGTTTTGAAAAAAGGCAGCTTTTTCAAAAAATGACAAATATGACCCTTCGCATCCGTTCCTGCAGACTTTCCGTGTTTGATCTATTTGATTGGTTTTCCCACGAGGATCCACAAAGGTCTATGAGGGTTGTGAAGAACAGAAATTATGAACTACAGTAAACCTTACACGTCAACATGATCGCACGAATGATGTTGACCATCATAAATCAATGGGGCCGTGGGAAATCTGATTGTGGGAAACATAATTATGGGAAACATGAGAGCTATCGGGGTAGTTTTTGGGAAACTGAAAAAACATTCCAGTGGTACTTTGCTAGTTATAGAAGTCTGCAGGTTTCCCGATGTTTTTTCTATAATTGCGTCGGCTGCGTGACAGACACAAACCATCAAAAATAGTGGAAACAATGATGCAGCAAAAACAAGTTTAACATTTTTAAGCACGGCTGTACACGACTGTAGGCTTCGAAGACCCAACACTATTAATCACAATCAGGTGAGTATCTGCCCTAAGCCATCTTCCCGGCCAACTCCGACCAGCACAGGTCCGGATCCGGTTTTTGCACAAAGGGGGCACTCTATGGCAGTAGTATGGCCAGCGGACTTGCTGCTGCGTGACACGGATATATTTGTAAAATTAGCGGAGCAACGATCGTCATATCCAATCCTTTGTTCACATTCGATGGATGGAAGATCAACCGCAGAACGGCGAGGATCAAGCTGGAGAATGTTTGCAATTTCATCCTCGCCGTTGGCATATTGATGCAGAACATGGGGAATCTTTGCCAAGGAGCCGCCTCGAGGTGAAACAGATCGAGCGAATAGATCCAATTAGAAACTGTGAGAAACACATGTAATTATTCAAACAAGAGAACTACAACAAACACGAAAAACATGAACAATGTGTAAATTCCGGATGACTGGTGCAAAGCGCCATTAACAGCATTGACATCATATTCCACAAAACCAACGCAATGTGCAAAACGTGAATCGAGTTTGGCCAAGAAAACAGCTGCAAGAAAAACAATCCATGCAAATTCAAACCTGCCGATTGAAAACCGATCCTTCAATTATGAAAGTATGAGAATTGCACACATGGTTGATGCAACTGATTTCGTAGGGGTGGGGGGAATACAAAACAAACAAAGGGCCCCTGTTTTTATTTGTACGTCTTGTTCCAAGTTTTGCCTGACGCCCAAAAGTTTGATTTTGTTTTCAATTTGTTCAGTTCGGTTATTGTATGCGCTAGAACCCTGTTTTCCAAAAAACATTCAATATACTGAAATAATGATCGCACGTTCTATATGTCCAAGTCCGTTTTCTCCAGTTTATTGATAATTGTGGGTGGAGCATTTCAGACAACAGCCACACTGGTTGCAATGCATGATGGTGGCTCAAATGCACTTGCGCAAGGAACGAAACGTGTAAGTTGGGTGGGACTTGGAAAGATCTCATTCAAATTAAAAAGCAATATGGTTTCTTCAATTGAACACTCCTTGACAAGAAATGCGCAAACACTTAAAATGGGGGTAAACGAAAAGACCGAAATACATCAACAAAAAAGTTCACAATACAAGCTCTATCCCTTGGCCCCTAACAAAGGGGACTCTCTTTCTTGTTTTGGCGGTCATGCTGAATCACTGGTATAAGATGGTCCAAAGACCTCTTTTCCAACATCCGGCTGGGTAATATCAATCGTCCTGTTGGGTCTTTTCCCTCCTGGACTGAACTATACAGTCATTCTTCGATGAAGCCACAGCACAAGAGCGCACCTTTTTTCCTCTGTAAAATTGGGGACGCCACATCACTTCTGACGGTTGGGGTAGGCACTTTGCACTGCCACCGTAAAATCTGAAAAGTGAAACTTGCTGACAATGCGATCTGATCTTGTTGAGGAAGTTCATGATGAAAAGTTGGGTGGTGAGGGTGGGCGCTTTTCAGCATGAACTGAACGAAAGCGGGCCCACCCTCCCACACCTTGAGAATATCAAAACTGTGTCCCGAAAGCTTCCTTTCTGTCATTTACGATTGACTATTCGATCACAAGTGAGCTGCATCGTCATTCTTCGATGAGGCCACAGCACAAGAGCGCACCGTTTTTCCTTTGTGAAATTGGGAACACCACATCACTTCTCCCCCTGTTGATAATGTGGCTTCACCATACTCTGCAAAAGTCCTTCCAAAACAACAGAAGCATCACGGATGCAGCTGAGATCATCCGAAAGAATTGTCAACTGTTTCAACCTCGATGGATGATCTGCGACATTCGCTCCTGTCGGCACTCTTGCAAACCACGTCACACAAGATTTCTCTAATTCCCATGCCAGATGGTTTGACATAAGAATGCTAGCAACGTCGCCGGCCCCTGAAGCACGGATAAGAAAAAAGCTTACACTGTCATTGTCGCCATAACACACGTGCAAGTCTTCAGTCGTCTCTTTACCCCAAAGTCTCAAGTCAACAATGGCCGCTAGCAATTCCAACTCGTAAAACAATGACTCTTTTGCCAATGAACCCAGGACAATAGCGGCTGATGGTGTGACAGGAATTCCAAACCAGCCAATCACTGCAGCCTTGCCATCAAAGAGAACTCCTCCAATCCTCCAATAATTGGGAACCTGCAATTCGCATCCATCCATTCCTTCACAAAGCGTTGTCCCTTCCTTAGAGGTAAAAGAAGTTAAATGTATCTAACTGACACTTGGGGTTGAATGCTGTCCATAATTTAATCCAGGCGAAGGACTTCTGACGATCTTTCACATACTTCATATCCAAAGCAGTTTCCATGGCTGCCATTTGCTTTGTTGGCAGCTGCTCTTCGAGCAACTTCATATCACTTTGAATCTGGCTACGCAGCTGATCCAAAGTGGCCGCCATGACTTTTTGCGCAAGTTCACGCTGGCGCTCTTCGTGCTCCAAGTTCAACCGGTTCTGGTACGTAGCCATCTTGTCCCTGCAGATGACACCATCTAGTCTTACATTCAACGACATGGAAGAACTTTGTCTATTGAATCTGAAGCCGGATGCAAAAAACCAGACTGTATCGTAGTTTTGACTTCTGGTTTTACAGAGATAAAAGATGGATGGATGGATGGATGGATAAGGGAAAAACAGATAAGGAGAAATAGATAAGAATAAAAAGATAGAGAGAGATATAGATACAGATACGAATAAGGAGAACCAAAGAACGAGTTAGTCACCGACATATTTACTGTAAGCTCCATTTTGTGATGCAGGGTTTCTTTATTTCATATTTTTCCACCTTGAAGAATTCTGCACATTGTTGAAGATAGTAGAGTTAATAGATCCACGCAAAACCAAAGGTTCAGTCTGGACCGTTTTTGTTTGGCCAATTTTCCGACAAGTCTAGCACATGCTACAACCACATCAGATTCACGGTAGCAGTTGGCCTTCGACATGAATTCGAATCATTGAGATAGAAGCTTGGAAGTCCAACCAATAGTTCAATTTGAGATCAGAGAGGCTCAGGGTAAGAATGACCTTAGAGAAGAGAAGAATAGAAGAGAGACGACTAGAAGAGAAGAAGAAAAGAACCATGGGAAAAACAGATACCGGCACACGCCATGAAGAAAGTCGTGACACCGTGAAACATTGCGGTTTCAAATGATTTGCGGGTGGGGAGGGTCGACAAGCAGGCTCGCGAAAGTGGCGCCATGTTCGGAAGCTCAGACGTGAAAAATTTGCTTGGCGTTGTGGCGCGAAGCACATTTCCAAGTCAAGAAGCACAAAGCCATCAAAACACCAGATGTTCAGCCCACTTTTGAAATTTCAGGTTCTTGAACAAATCAAAGATAAACAGATACAGAGATAGATAGCGGATGAAAAAAATGAGAGGAAGACAAAGATTTTTGGGCTAGATAGATGGACAATAGATAGGTAGGTAATCAATGAAATGAAATTAGAGAAAGAGACATAGACAGATGACAGGCAGAGCGAGCCTGATGGATAGAGAAGTGAACAAAAAATACCAAATTCATTTTCAGGGGCAATGATGAAATTTATTTAAGATCAGATACGAAAGATTAGATGAAGAAAGAAAGAAAGAAGAAAGAAAGAAAGTAAGAAAGAAAGAAAGAAAGACAGAAAGAAAGAAAGAAAGTAAGAAAGAAAGAAAGAAAAAAGAAAGAAAGAAAGAAAGAAAGAAAGCAAGCAAGCAAGAAAGAAAGAAAGATAGATAGGTTGGCACATAGGATAGATAGGGGAAAAAATTGTAGAAAGGCTGGGGCTGGGGTATGCATAGGGTATGGGGTATATTGTCACCTAATTCATTTTACAAATTTTCACCAAACAAAACTTTTCACGCCACCTCATCTGTTTTCTAGATTTTTTATGTGTCCACCTTATTCATTATGTATTTGCATAATCCAAAACTTTTTGTGGTACCTTACCCATTATATTTTGCATAGTTGTACCCCATATATTTTACAGTCTCTCTTTCAAGCGTCCTCATTTTTACATATCCACATCCAAACCGCGTTGCCACGGCTTCGTGACCATCAACCTCATCTTTTTTGTCTCGGGTTTCCCAGAGTTGAGCGGTGTGTCTTAAAAAAGCTTGACACGTCAGAATTTCAATCAATGAGTGTCAAGAAATCTCACGACGTATCCACAAGTTTTGCAAGAGCTTTGAATTGAACATAAAGATGTATTCATTCCCAGATTTGTTTGATCAAGCTCTCATTTTCAGCGACTGTCTTTGCTCTTCCATCTAATGGCGCCCAAGAAGCAGAGCGGATATTCCAAGCCATCTGATGAGGGTGAGAAGTCTCCCACACAATCTCAAGAGGTTGAAATTGACATTGTGGAACAGATGGTTTTGGCTGAAGATTTGGCTTCAATGATGCCAGGGTCTTCCACTGACACCTTGGAAGATTGTATGAACCGTCTCAAAGAACTGACACTCGAGACTGTGAAGAAATACAAGTTGGTGAAGTCAGAAGTGAAAAAGCACACCAAGGAGTTGAATGCTGCAACTCGCGAACAAAGGACAAAGGAAAAGTTGGAAGAGAAGAAGGAGCTGAAGCGCCAGAAGCGTCAGGAACGCATCAAGCTCTTCATCAACATCCTCGGCAAGAACATCATTGTGATGACCACTGGCGGAACTACATTGGGTCAGTTGCGCGAAGACATCGTGAGTGCTGTGGGAATTGCGAAGTTGGTCTTCAATGGCGTTTCCATTTCGTCTTCCCCACGTATGACCCTCATCAAGGCTGGTCTGCGCAATGGTGATACCATCACAGCATCCTTCGAAGGTGATGACAACACACAAACCGACGAGGGTGGCAACTTCAACGATGAAGAGGCGGTAGGCAACTTGCTGGATGAAGATGAAGATGAAGATGGTGAGACTTCTGCCGCTGAAGCCGATGACAAGTGAGACTAATCACTGCTGTAGCATCAAAGCATTTTTTGACGAAGATGAGCAGTAAAAGAGTAATACACCTCTCAATCATATGTTTATCTATCCAAATTTCAACTATGTTTCATAATGAGAGTTTGCTCATATGTCAAAACCGCGGATGCCAGAAGATTACCACGAGACACACTTGGATGTCCAAAATGAATCATTGAACTTGCATTGCCTGTTCATTTTTTGAGTGACATTTCCCATATGTGATTTGCTTGATTTTAGTGAGGTATGTTTTGATTGAGGCTTGATTTGAGTCAGACTTGAGTTGAGAGACATGCCATATTATTTTGATTGCTTTTTTCCATAACATTTTATTATCAGAGATAGCGCCCAAGCTTTCATTTTGTGTGATTCACTCGCGACGTTGTGTTGAGCAATGCCTTCTGTCATCTTCATTGAGAAGGATGCTGGACAACGCGATGCCTACTGGGCTGAGACTGGCGATGTTTTGACATCATCAACTATGCCTTGGTCACCAACTTTGAAAGAGTTGATGACACTTTCACGTGTTGACCTTTGCAATCTCTTGCCATCCAATGCTCCCAAAGTCAACAAGAATGACAACAAAGAGCAAATCGCTTCCATCTTGATTGAGATGTGGCCTTCTGTGTTGCTTGATGCATCTTCTTCATCAGGTTCTGGATCTGGTGGGAAAAAAGGCTATGATGGAAATGGAGGTGATGAAAATGAAGAGAATGACAAGAACGATGACGAGGGAGACAATCCTGACCCTGCAATCTATGGGATGGGAGACTTCTACTTGACAGTTCAAAAGAACTTCAATGGTGTTTCATTCAAAAACTATCTCGTGAATGGCAACTACACCATTGCTGTACTGAAGGCTCTCATTACAAATCATTGGAATATCAACCCAATTGAACAACACCTTCTTCATCGTGGTGTTGATGTGGGTGATTTCTATACACTGAACGAGTTGGACATTGACCACGCTACTGTGGTTACTTTGTTGCTTCGTGTTCGTGGTGGGGCAGGTGGCATCCCAGTACAGAAACCTTATCTCAAGAAAGACGCCGCTATGAGCCAGATGAAACAAAAGATGAAGGAACAACATTTACCAAATCCAGAGTTGAATGTGAATGATGGTGAGCTTCCACAGTCCCTTTTGGATTTCTTGACTGAGCAGAAGGTGATTCTAGGTGAGATTGTGGCATTGAAGAGTCGTTTGGGTACATCATTCACTTCCACGGTGTTGAAACAACTTGACCGTGACACTTTGAACTCGCTTTGCCACATCTTTGAAAGCAATAGGGCAAAGCGTGGTGAGAAAAATATGACTGTGAATGAAAAGATTTTGAAATCACTCAACCTTTTGCATCCACAGTTGAAGGTTATCAACCAAAGTATCAACAAGATCACCTTTTTTCAAGGTGAAGTTGTGAGTGAAATGATGACATTGTTTTGTGATGAATTCTCAACATACTCAGAGCAGAATGGCAATATCAAGCTGAATGGTGAGAGATTCTATGAGAAGGTAAAGCGTCAGTTAGAGCGAAGAGAGGAACGCCATTCTAGTGTCAATGAAGAGGCGGTCTCATCAAATTGTGTATTGATGTAAGATGCCATTGAAAGCATCCTAATTCACAAACTTCCTTTGCTGAGATGTTGCGGACTATTGTGTGATGGAGTAAGAAATGTTGTGCGGTGCTCCCAAATTTGGGCAGGGGAACAGGGAACGGGGAACAGGGGAACAGATGAATTTTTTTATCCACACTTTAACCCATATCACCACGACAGCCCTTCTCATCAATCTCGCCGTATGAGGTTTGAAAGTGGTGTTCATTAACATCAAGGCTCAACCAGAGACTGGACAACGTGACATTGACAGCAAGACTTCAACGTTTGACTTTTGAAGCACCATTTCAATCAGAGACTGGACAAAGTGACATTGACAGCAAGACTTCAACGTTTGACTTTTGAAGCACCATTTCAATCAGAGACTGGACAAAGTGACATCGTCAGAAGGTCTTCAAAGTTTGTCGTTTTTATTTTTGATTTTTCATTAATAAATNTCTAGTGTCAATGAAGAGGCGGTCTCATCAAATTGTGTATTGATGTAAGATGCCATTGAAAGCATCCTAATTCACAAACTTCCTTTGCTGAGATGTTGCGGACTATTGTGTGATGGAGTAAGAAATGTTGTGCGGTGCTCCCAAATTTGGGCAGGGGAACAGGGAACGGGGAACAGGGGAACAGATGAATTTTTTTATCCACACTTTAACCCATATCACCACGACAGCCCTTCTCATCAATCTCGCCGTATGAGGTTTGAAAGTGGTGTTCATTAACATCAAGGCTCAACCAGAGACTGGACAACGTGACATTGACAGCAAGACTTCAACGTTTGACTTTTGAAGCACCATTTCAATCAGAGACTGGACAAAGTGACATCGTCAGAAGGTCTTCAAAGTTTGTCGTTTTTATTTTTGATTTTTTCATTAATAAATTTGAAAAAGAAAAAAGAGGAAGCCAAAGTGCTTCAATTAAAAATATCTAAAGATGAAATGTCAAAGATGAAATATAAAGAATTTTTTAATATTTGAATTTTGAATATATGAATTTTTGATATAGTTTTTATAAATAAATAAATGTTTTGAAATGAATGTGATTTTGCAAAAATGATTTTTGATCAAAATGAATTTTATAAATATATTATTTTTAAATATATGATTTTTGATATAAATGAATTTGAGATAAATGATTTTTGATATATACGATGTTTAAATATATGATTTGGGATAAATAGTATTAAAGGGCAATTAAGGGGTTCAAGATAATGGGTTTAGGGTTTTAAATTAATCAATGGCAACGCCAACACCGCAAGACCCATCTATGATGGCTCTACCCCAATGGCTCAAGATACGATGAAAACGACATAAGGATGATGTCTAAAGACGATGACAACGACTGCTTAAGGACAATAAAGACGATGACAACAACTGCTTAAGGACAATAAAGACGATGACAACAACCTTCAGGAAAATGAAGACGATGACAACGACTGCTTAAGGACAATAAAGACGATGGCAACGACTGCTTAAGGACGATGACAAAACCCCAAATTTTGGCTTTTACCTTTTTTAAATACTATACCCTAAAACAGTTAAAGAAATATTACCTTATATAGGTAACTATTAGTATGCCTTGCTTTATGGTTATTGATGGAGTTAAATCCCCTATGGATGATGATTTATTTGATAGACTAGCTAGTGAAGTTAGTGATGAACAGCAAGAACCAATTACCCCAATCCATACTAGATTGAATGAAGACGGAACCTATAACAGTAAGCCACTAGATCTCCAATATTTTAAAAAACTATTATCAGAAACATTT